>JAQJVL010004589.1:0-20000 GCA_035578905.1 Stictocephala bisonia
ACTTTACATGATGGGTGATAATAATGAAGTGTTAATATCGTTGGTTAGATATAGTTTGTACGTTACAGTGATAGTGATAATAATGAAGTGTTAATATCGTTGATTAGATATAGTTTGTACGTTACAGTGATAGTGATAATAATGAAGTGTTAATATCGTTGATTAGATATAGTTTGTACGTTACAGTGATAGTGATAATAATGAAGTGTTAATATCGTTGATTAGATATAGTTTGTACGTTACAGTGATAGTGATAATAATGAAGTGTTAATATCGTTGATTAGATATAGTTTGTACGTTACAGTGATAGTGATAATAATGAAGTGTTAATATCGTTGATTAGATATAGTTTGTACGTTACAGTGATAGTGATAATAATGAAGTGTTAATATCGTTGATTAGATATAGTTTGTACGTTACAGTGATAGTGATAATAATGAAGTGTTAATATCGTTGATTAGATATAGTTTGTACGTTACAGTGATAGTGATAATAATGAAGTGTTAATATCGTTGATTAGATATAGTTTGTACGTTACAGTGATAGTGATAATAATGAAGTGTTAATATCGTTGATTAGATATAGTTTGTACGTTACAGTGATAGTGATAATAATGAAGTGTTAATATCGTTGATTAGATATAGTTTGTACGTTACAGTGATAGTGATAATAATGAAGTGTTAATATCGTTGATTAGATATAGTTTGTACGTTACAGTGATAGTGATAATAATGAAGTGTTAATATCGTTGATTAGATATAGTTTGTACGTTACAGTGATAGTGATAATAATGAAGTGTTAATATCGTTGATTAGATATAGTTTGTACGTTACAGTGATAGTGATAATAATGAAGTGTTAATATCGTTGATTAGATATAGTTTGTACGTTACAGTGATAGTGATAATAATGAAGTGTTAATATCGTTGATTAGATATAGTTTGTACGTTACAGTGATAGTGATAATAATGAAGTGTTAATATCGTTGATTAGATATAGTTTGTACGTTACAGTGATAGTGATAATAATGAAGTGTTAATATCGTTGATTAGATATAGTTTGTACGTTACAGTGATAGTGATAATAATGAAGTGTTAATATCGTTGATTAGATATAGTTTGTACGTTACAGTGATAGTGATAATAATGAAGTGTTAATATCGTTGATTAGATATAGTTTGTACGTTACAGTGATAGTGATAATAATGAAGTGTTAATATCGTTGATTAGATATAGTTTGTACGTTACAGTGATAGTGATAATAATGAAGTGTTAATATCGTTGATTAGATATAGTTTGTACGTTACAGTGATAGTGATAATAATGAAGTGTTAATATCGTTGATTAGATATAGTTTGTACGTTACAGTGATAGTGATAATAATGAAGTGTTAATATCGTTGATTAGATATAGTTTGTACGTTACAGTGATAGTGATAATAATGAAGTGTTAATATCGTTGATTAGATATAGTTTGTACGTTACAGTGATAGTGATAATAATGAAGTGTTAATATCGTTGATTAGATATAGTTTGTACGTTACAGTGATAGTGATAATAATGAAGTGTTAATATCGTTGATTAGATATAGTTTGTACGTTACAGTGATAGTGATAATAATGAAGTGTTAATATCGTTGATTAGATATAGTTTGTACGTTACAGTGATAGTGATAATAATGAAGTGTTAATATCGTTGATTAGATATAGTTTGTACGTTACAGTGATAGTGATAATAATGAAGTGTTAATATCGTTGATTAGATATAGTTTGTACGTTACAGTGATAGTGATAATAATGAAGTGTTAATATCGTTGATTAGATATAGTTTGTACGTTACAGTGATAGTGATAATAATGAAGTGTTAATATCGTTGATTAGATATAGTTTGTACGTTACAGTGATAGTGATAATAATGAAGTGTTAATATCGTTGATTAGATATAGTTTGTACGTTACAGTGATAGTGATAATAATGAAGTGTTAATATCGTTGATTAGATATAGATTGTACGTTACAGTGATAGTGATAATAATGAAGTGTTAATATCGTTGATTAGATATAGTTTGTACGTTACAGTGATAGTGATAATAATGAAGTGTTAATATCGTTGATTAGATATAGTTTGTACGTTACAGTGATAGTGATAATAATGAAGTGCTAATATCGTTGATTAGATATAGTTTGTACGTTACAGTGATAGTGATAATAATGAAGTGTTAATATCGTTGATTAGATATAGTTTGTACGTTACAGCGATAGTGATAATAATGAAGTGTTAATATCGTTGATTAGATATAGTTTGTACGTTACAGTGATAGTGATAATAATGAAGTGTTAATATCGTTGATTAGATATAGATTGTACGTTACAGTGATAGTGATAATAATGAAGTGTTAATATCGTTGGTTAGATATAGTTTGTACGTTACAGTGATAGTGATAATAATGAAGTGTTAATATCGTTGATTAGATATAGTTTGTACGTTACAGTGATAGTGATAATAATGAAGTGTTAATATCGTTGATTAGATATAGATTGTACGTTACAGTGATAGTGATAATAATGAAGTGTTAATATCGTTGGTTAGATATAGTTTGTACGTTACAGTGATAGTGATAATAATGAAGTGTTAATATCGTTGATTAGATATAGTTTGTACGTTACAGTGATAGTGATAATAATGAAGTGTTAATATCGTTGATTAGATATAGATTGTACGTTACAGTGATAGTGATAATAATGAAGTGTTAATATCGTTGATTAGATATAGATTGTACGTTACAGTGATAGTGATAATAATGAAGTGTTAATATCGTTGATTAGATATAGTTTGTACGTTACAGTGATAGTGATAATAATGAAGTGTTAATATCGTTGATTAGATATAGATTGTACGTTACAGTGATAGTGATAATAATGAAGTGTTAATATCGTTGATTAGATATAGTTTGTACGTTACAGTGATAGTGATAATAATGAAGTGTTAATATCGTTGATTAGATATAGTTTGTACGTTACAGTGATAGTGATAATAATGAAGTGTTAATATCGTTGATTAGATATAGTTTGTACGTTACAGTGATAGTGATAATAATGAAGTGTTAATATCGTTGATTAGATATAGATTGTACGTTACAGTGATAGTGATAATAATGAAGTGTTAATATCGTTGATTAGATATAGATTGTACGTTACAGTGATAGTGATAATAATGAAGTGTTAATATCGTTGGTTAGATATAGTTTGTACGTTACAGTGATAGTGATAATAATGAAGTGTTAATATCGTTGATTAGATATAGATTGTACGTTACAGTGATAGTGATAATAATGAAGTGTTAATATCGTTGGTTAGATATAGTTTGTACGTTACAGTGATAGTGATAATAATGAAGTGTTAATATCGTTGATTGGATATAGTTTGTACGTTACAGTGATAGTGATAATAATGAAGTGTTAATATCGTTGGTTAGATATAGTTTGTACGTTACAGTGATAGTGATAATAATGAAGTGTTAATATCGTTGATTAGATATAGATTGTACGTTACAGTGATAGTGATAATAATGAAGTGTTAATATCGTTGGTTAGATATAGTTTGTACGTTACAGTGATAGTGATAATAATGAAGTGTTAATATCGTTGATTAGATATAGATTGTACGTTACAGTGATAGTGATAATAATGAAGTGTTAATATCGTTGATTAGATATAGTTTGTACGTTACAGTGATAGTGATAATAATGAAGTGTTAATATCGTTGATTAGATATAGTTTGTACGTTACAGTGATAGTGATAATAATGAAGTGTTAATATCGTTGATTAGATATATTTTTCTAAGCTATCTGCTTATGCCTAAAATGAAAGTTGGGTGTTTATTTTCTTTTTTCATCAGATCATCTTTATTTTTTTTTAACTATGACAGGTTTCATATAATGTATGAAAACATATCATGTCATGGGTTAAAAAAGTTTATATTCTTCGATTCAAATATAAGTGTTATTTTTATTTTATAAAGAAGTGACATATCATTTATTTTCGTCAGTTATACAAATTAACTACTAAAATGTTGTGTTCTGTTTTGTTTTGCCTTTACTGTAAGATTGTTTCAATAAATAAGTTCAAATTTTTCTTATTAATATAAATGAATACACATATATCTATTCTGTAGATGTATATTATGGTAATATTTTGTAAAACAGTAATTATGACACAAACACTTTTTATAGCCTACACTGGACTAATTCTATAGTAATCGGGAGAAAGTTAGGCATGTTATCATGTTTAATAAAACACTTAAAAATCCTAAAGAATATTTTGACAAAGAAATAATAATAATGATCAAAAGCGCTATTATCATATTTTGTTGCTTCATTCATGTACTGACATGTAATGTAAAGACATACATAGTTTAGGAAAGTATAAAAAAAATGTTTACTGACTGATAAAAGAGTATACAAAACTTTTGTGATTTGGTTACGAACTAAATTTAGACATCTGTTTACTGTCGTAATGTTTAAATTTTAGTATATACGAGTAATACAGTTTTACTGTGAGTAAACTAAATTTTTATAGAATAAGCATGCAAATGAAAGTCATGATAAAGTTAGGTTTACTCCCTTAAAAGCATATATGGAAAATTTCATCATTTATTAGAAAAATATATAGGTCTAGCGAGAATATCTGAACAGTTGGTATGACGCTATACCCTGAATGTTGGCAATGATGACGTCAGAGTGCAGGGCCGCAGGGACACTCTGCTCTTTGCTGCAATCGCTCATTTATTTTAGCACACTACTCATAAATAAATGACGTAATCTCTAGTTGACAACTTAAAGCAACTATTTAATCTACATTCATCAAGTGACTTGCTTATTTACTGAGAGTTATAGTGATGACCAAATTTAATATTGAAAGCATTTAAAATAGCAACATACAATTTTTAATTTTCTAACGACTCAAGTTTATCTAACATACAGTGGCCAAGTATATATATATATTAATGTGATGATAACTTACGAGAACCACTTTGGTAATTCCTAATTGCTTATTACAAGCAGTACACATATATGGAGTCTAAAAACTCCTATGTAATTTTTAACTAGTTGAAAGACATTATTTTTCTTCGGGGATATGTTATAAACTCATAAGGAACTATTTTCTTAGACATACGGACATTTTTGTGGCCCCCAAGAGAGATAAATTGGGAAGTTAACTGTATACATATTTAAAAATAAGTCATGTTAAGTGACTCCTCATTTTAAATTGTTTTGAAAAAGTAGAAGATTGGTGGAAAGCTATCTCAAACTTAAAAAAATGGGGACCATGATAAGTCGGGCTGAACTTATAATACAGTTCTTTCTTAGGCTTCCATCACTTAGAACAATACAGATTGATATGATTCGATATTTCGTCTAAACCATAATATCCAACAGTAAATATAATATTATATCTCATAAGATTATTATACAAAAATCGTTGAGGTTATGCATAAAAATGATAGCGGTTGACTTTGGACTACGTTTGTTGAAAAAGTAAAAATGTTATTTCATGTTATACTATAAAAAACACTTACATGCACTAAGGTGCAAATAGGATAACTGTTTTTATTTTTAGGAATATAAACTAAACAAGAGATACCAATACTTGACATTTTACTAACCTCCTGTCTGCCAGAATATGGTGACGACTGTACCTGAGCCCGACTGAATCTGTCAAGGTGTATGTTGTGATTGATTGTTGAGGATATTGTATACTCCAACGCTAGTGGATCCCACCCACTACCTATATTATTGGTGATGACTATACCTGGGGCCGACGGAATATGTCTAGGTGTATGTTGTGATTGATTGTTGAGGATATATATTATTGGTGATGACTGTGCCTGGAGCCGACTGAATCTGTCTAGGTGTATGTTGTGATTGATTGTTGAGGATATTGTATACTCCAACGCTAGTGGATCTCACCCACTACTTATATTATTGATGATGACTGTACCTGGGGCCGACTGAATCTGTCTAGGTGTATGTTGTGATTGATTGTTTAGGATATTGTATACTCCATCTCTAGTGCCTTCCGCCCTCTCCCTTTATCATTGGTGTTGACTATACTTGAGACTGACTCTGTCTGGGCTTAAGTTGTGATTGATTGTTTAGGATATTGTAGACTCCATCTATAGGGCCTTCCACCCACTCCCTTTATCATTGGTGTTGACTGTTCTTGAGACTGACTGAATATGCCTAGGTGTATGTTGTGATTGGTTGTTTAGGATATTGTAGACTCCATCTCTAGGGCCTTCCACCCACTCCCTTTATCATTGGTGTTGACTGTTCTTGAGAATGACTGAATATGCCTAGGTGTATGTTGTGATTGATTGTTTAGGATATTGTAGACTCCATCTCTAGTGCCTTCCACCCACTCCCTTTATCATTGGTGTTGACTGTACCTGAGACTGACTCTGTCTAGGCTTAAGTTGTGATTAATTGTTAAGGATATTGTAGACTCCATCTCTAGTGCCTTCCACCCATTCCATTTATCATTGGTGATGACTGTACTTGAGACCGACTGAATCTGTCTAGGTGTATGTTGTGATTGATTGTTGGGGATATTGTACTCCAACGCTAGTGGATCCCGCCCACTACCTATATTATTGGTGATGACTGTACCTGGAACCGACTGAATCTGTCTAGGTGCATGTTGTGATTGATTGTTGAGGATACTGTATACTCCAATTCTAGTGGTTCCCAGCCAATCCCTGTATTTTTGGTAATGATTATACCTGGTACTGACTCTGTCTGGGCTAAAGTTGTGATTGATTCTTTAGTAAATAGAGTTTTACTAAGTAGTTAAAAGTAAAATTTTAGTTAATACTTTATGTAAATATAATAAAATAAACATACCTATTACATGCATTTGTGTAATTATGGAACAAAGTTGTACTTGTCATTTGTAGGCACTAGTCTTATATGGCCATTTTCATATTTTAAAATTAATTGTACTGCATCATCAATTTTTGAATTGTTGAAAATATAACCAGTACCATGTCAGATTTAAGAGTGGTTGAAGCTGGTCAAGCTACCTCAAAGTTTAAGTATCATTTTGTATATTAGTCAATTCTCCATTGAACATTAAAACATAAAACACTCACGAGTGCAACGATGTTCTTCAACCAACACTACAAAGACACCAAGTACATCGATCATGCAGGCTTGAGTGAACGGATTACTTTCAGTTAAACGGACTCTCTCTCCTTGTAGAGCATCCCTACTCACGTTCATACACCTCAGCATGAGAAATAGTCTCCTCTCGAGTACAACGGCGTTCTTCTACTAACACTACGTAGACAACATGGATATCGATCGTGTAGGCTTGAGTGAACGGATCACTTTCAGTTAAACGGACTCTCTCTCCTTGTAGAATCCCTACTCACATTCGAACATCTCAGCATTAGAAATAGTATTTTTCAGCTCGTTTGCGGGCATGCTTTCAAGTATGTAATAGGCTAGCTAGTATGGATATTTGGGCCTCTTTGGTTTATTACAGCTGTAATCTATTATATAATGATCCACCGACATAACTTGGTCTGACTTTTGTATGAATTATATCCAATAAATTGTTGACTTTTTAACTGCTAAGAAATGACGATCTTATTTTTCCACCTATATATATACCGGATATTCAAAAAGTCTAGAAAATCTTTAATATTTATTATATTAATCAACACATAACAATGAAACTCTAGGATTACGTCCTCACTGTATTTCCTGACATTTTGGTAATTTTAACTCTCCTTTTTCGCTTTGGGGGGAAGTTATGTGGAGGAAGTTTAAAAAATGTTAAATGTAATCATAGGTCGAACTATACCTAATTTTAAAGGCCGTTGTTAGAGGAATGACATTGCCGCAGTCACTACTGAAAAAGGACAATTCGTTTGGAAAAAGCAGCTTCTCAAAGTTTGACCTCATTGGACATTTAACAGGCTGTTATTTCCAAACGAATTGTCCTTTTTCAGTCGCGACTGCGGCAACGTGTTCCTCTAACAATGGCCTTTAAAATGAGGTATAACTCGACCTATCATTACATTTGAGATTTTTCAGACTTCCACCACAGGACTTCTCTCAAAGTAAAAGAGGACAGTTAAAATAACCAAACAGTTAATAACTACAGTGAGGACGTAATCCTGGAGTTTCATTGCTCTGTGGTTATTAATATTATGTAGTAAATACTAAGGGGTTTCAGACTTTTTGAACACCCGGTATTGCATCTCTAAAGAATTGTTAAGTATCCAGGACTTTAGTGTATAAAAATGGCAATTAGAATTTAGCCTGCGTGATATGTTAGGATTGGTAGATGAATAGCTTTCTAAATTCTGGCTTTTTGGTGAAGCCTATGATGCCGTGAGAATTTATGTACGATTAAATGATAGTTGGAAACTAGTTTGTGCAAAAAAATCAGGATTGGGAGATGAAAACTGCTCAAATTCTTTCCAGAGCAGCCTGCAAGAATTTAGTTATGATTGTCGTCTCAGTGATGATGAATTAGCATATGATTGGGGGACAAAGAACTATCTTCATTAATCTGGCTCATCAATGAAGCCTGTAACGAGCGGTAAGATTTAGTGTATCGCTACTAAAATGAATTAGGAGAATATAATGTGCGCTACATTATGATTGGGAGACGAAGAGCTCAAAATTGATGAACTCTCTAATGAAGCCTTGAAATACGATGTTTCAATGACGATGAACTGGATTCAATGAAGGCAGATTTTGAAATGAAATGAAAAACGACTTTATTGTTACTTGATTAGGCGAAGTTAGGGCTACCACTTGATCTCATATATTAGGCGAGGTTAGAGCTACCACTTGATCTCATATATTAGGCGAGGTTAGGGCTGCAAAGCCCTCTCTACCACTTGATCTCATATATTAGGCGAAGTTAGGGCTGCAAAGCCCTCTCTACCACTTGATCTCATATATTAGGCGTGGTTAGGGCTGCAAAGCCCTCTCTACCACTTGATCTCATATATTAATACTCCCTCACTTTAGATCCTAACAAGATTCGAGTCTATCGAGTAGCAATATGATGAAGCTTTCAGTATGAACGAGTATAAGATCAATCTCACTGTTGGTAGATTGGAATTTAGCCTCAGTGCAATGCATCAATATCGGGAGAGAAGGGTCTTTATACAGTCTGACAGTTTGATGGGTCTGTAAGGATTTACATATGGCCGATCCGTCACGGCGATGGTGGACGTGGACTTTGTCTCGGAGATAAGAACATCATAAAGTCTGACAGTTTATGAAATTTGCTTTATTAATATACATATACAGTTTTGAATGATTGATACTTCTTATTTGGAATGGATGATAAATATTACCTTTTTCTTATCAAAAATATTAAAATAAGGCGCCAGAAAGCTTGTTAAAACGGCTGATACAGCCATGTGAAGAATCCATTAAGAAAAAGCAGAAAAGAATATTTTGATAATATTACGTGCATCTTAAATCTATTTTCCTTCTTTTATTAATGGAAACTAAATTTTGGAACATATTCCTGAATTGAATATAAAATTGTATCGCTGGGTACTACTAATAACCGCAACTTTTAATTTTAATCTCAAAATGTATTTGAATAAGAAATAGTAACTGTACATTTCCAAACGAAATCTGCAGAGGCGCTGTCGACTGTGTTGGTTTTAATCCCATAAGAACAATGTTATCTTCAAACTGGACATACGATCACGCGTATCCAAATCATATCGAAACTCTCTACACCAGACCTCCTGGAACTGATAAATCAAAGCATCAATAAGATTAAGATATATCACCAATATCCTTAAATTTAACACATCAACATTATGTTTTACAACAAAATTTAGATATAACTAAATATCTCGATGTATCTCCTTTTTTATTTATTCCTCAACAACACATTACACATCACCATATCACTTTTTATGGCTAATTATACATATTACAAAGCCATCATACACATCCATATATCATATTACACTTCAAAATAATAATAATAATAACAACACCAGACAATAAAAATTGTCAAAACACCAGCGGACTACAAAAATTACTCCTCCATTACTACAAAATAGTTATTTTAAAATGAATTTTCCAAACAAATTGCAGTTCATCAAGAATGAAATTGTGCGTTGGAATTGCTGAGCGAATTCAGACCTAATTAGTTTTATAGAACAAATTTAAATAATATTTAGTTTCAAGTTTTTATTTTTACCTCTTTTTCAAAACTAGGCGTATGTATTCACAATATCAAAAGCAAATCCAAAGCGCAATATGATAACGTTCAAAATGGCACCTCATACTCAACTGTTGGTCAATAAATAACGACAAAATATGCATTCGCAAATAACATTGTTTTTAAGAGATTAACACCAATATGGCCATCAGCCTCTGAAAACTTATAGACAATTTATATTTGATCAAATTGGAACGAAAACTAAGTTGGCTACATACTCCAATGATACATACGAAAAATGTTCAACATGTTTGACGTAGAAGTCCTGCACAGAGTTATTTAAAATGTTCATTTTCTCTCCTATATTTTTGAATATCTATTGTTTTCATCAAAGAACCAAGTCCCTTGGTGATAGGGTGACTATTTAAAGCCCTTCTGTCACCGCTACAACAGACTCAGGCTGTTCCATTACCGCTGCTAAATATATTCAAATTAGTTAAAATAATAAAAGTCTAAGAATGACTCCTAATGTCTAGGTAGTCCTAACCCATTTGTAGTCTTTGGTTCAAAGGGTGATGTATGCCAACAAGTTCCAAGAAGATAGGTCAGCTGAAAGTGTTGTGGGATTAATAGTATCAAGTGAAACGTCTATTCTCGTAATTAATATAATTCACACGAAAATTTACTGAGTTTATACAATTTACAAATGAGGAAGGATAAGATAGTAAGTTGAGAAATGAGGAAGGATAAGATAGTAAGTTGGGAGGGAAAATGAGGAAGGATAAGATAGTAAGTTGGAGAAATGAGGAAGGATAAGATAGTAATTTGGAGAAATGAGGAAGGATATAAGATAGTTAAGATTGGATAAATGAGGAAGGATAAGATAGTAAGTTGGAGAATGAGGAAGGATAAGATAGTAAGTTGGAGAAATGAGGAAGGATAAGATAGTAAGTTGGAGAAATGAGGAAGGATAAGATAGTAAGCTTGGAGAAATGAGAAGGATAAAGATAGTAAGTTGGATAAATGAGGAAGGATAAGATAGTAATTGGAGAAATGAGGAAGGATAAGATAGTAAGTTGGAGAAATGAGGAAGGATAAGATAGTAGTTGGAGAAATGAGGAAGGATAAAGATAGTAAGTTGGATAAATCTTCACCTAACCTCCCTTTACTTACGGCTTGTTTATTGTATATGATGGGGAAACGGCCCTGTCTATTTGACAAGTTTTGGTTTTATGACCTTCCTACACTCTGTAGATATGAGCAAGTAACCTTCAGTTAGTTATTGTTTATCAGTTTTAATCATTACCTTATCGGTGGACGTGCCATTGCTAAAGTTATTGGTTCTTTAGTTCTTATCATCTTATTAATACATTTATTTTACATTACGTTGGGATAAAAAAAAGAGCCTCAGGCCTAAAAATACAAACGTAATTAACGGATGCCAAAAATTATTATTAGAAAATAACCGAGAAAAACTGGTAGAGACATTATGACAACCATTACATGTGTAGAGAAATTTCAAAAACACAATTTAAATAAAAAATGTATATTCTTTAGATTATCAAAGAAAATTGCATTAAACCATTATTCATTAGGAATTTTTATTATCGGTATTGGATTGTTGCTTTCTTAAGTTTATATATATATATATAAACATACAATACATATACAATACAATACATTGTATATATATATATATATATTTATATATTTAATACAAATACCACTCACTCACTGATCCTTTTTTGGGGGGAAAAAAAAAAAAAAAAATTTTATTTTTGGGGGGAAAAAAAAAAAAAATTAAGAAAAAATTTTTTTTAAAAAAAAGGGGTTAAAAAAAAAGGGGAAAAAAATTTTTTTAAGAAAAAAATTTTTTTAAAAATTTTAAAAAATTTTTTGGGGAAAAAAAAAAAAAATTAAAATTTAAAAAAAAAATAAAAAAAAGGGGGGAAAATTTTAAAGGAAAGAAAAATTTTTGGGGGGGGGGGGTTTTTTTAAAAAAGGGAAAGGAAAAAAAAAAAAAATTTTTAAAATTAAATTTTTTTAAAATTTTAAAAACCCCCCAAAAAAATTTTAAAAAGGGGGGAAAGGGGAAAATTTTTAAAAATTTTTTTGTTTTTTTCTTTTTTAAAAACCAAAAAAAAATTTTGTTTTTTTTTTCCTTTTTAAAAAAAGGAAACCTTTTTTTTCTTTTTTAAAAAAAAAATTTTTTTTTTTTTTAAAAAATTTTTTCCAAAAAAAATTTTTTTTTAAAAAATTTTTTAAAAATTGGGGAAAGGGGGGGGAAAAAACCCAAAAGGGGGAAAAAAAAAATTTTTTTTGGGGGGTTTTTTAAAAAAAGGGGGGTTGGAAAACCAAAAAGGGGGGTTTTTTTAAAAAGGGGCCCGGGGAAAATTTTTTAAAAAAAAAATTTAAAAAAAATTTTAAAAATATAAAAAAAAAAATTTTTTTTTTTCCCCCCCAAAAAATTTTGGTTTAAAAAAAAAAAAAAAAAAAAAATTTTGAAAAAAAAAAATTTTTAAAATTTTTTTTTAAAAATTTTTGGGGGTTTTAAAAAAAAATTTTTTTTTCCCAAAAAAAACCCTTTTTTTTTAAAAAAGGGGGGTTTTTTTTTTTTTAAAAAAAAAATTTTTTGGAAAAACCGGGGAAAATTTTTTTAAAAAGTTTTTTCCCCAAAATTTAAAAAAAAAACCCCTTAAAAAAAAAAAAAAAAAAAAAAAAAATTTTTTTTAAAAAAAAATTTTAAAAAAAATTTTTTAAAAAAAAAAATTTTTTTTTTAAAAATTTTTAAAAAAGAAATTTTTTTCCCCCAAAAAATAAAAATTTTAAAAGGGGGTTTTTTAAAAAAAACCCAAAAAAAAATGGAAAACAAAAAAAGGGGAAAATTTTAAAAAAAAAAAAACCCCTTTTTTTTCCCCCAAAAAATTCCTTTTTTAAAAAATTTTAAATTCCCCCCCCCCCCAAAAAAAATTTTTAAAAAACTCAAAAAAAAATTTAAAAAATTTTTAAAAAAAAAATTTTAAATTAAAAAAAAAAATTTTAATTTTTTTTAAAACCCCCAAAAATTTTAAATTTTCCCCCAAAAAAAAAATTTAATTTTTTTTTTTAAAAAACCCAAAAATTTTTTTTTTGGGGGGGGGGGGCCCCAAAAAAAAAATTTTTGGGGGGGGGGGCCCCCTTTGGGAAGGAAAATTTTTTTAAAACCCCCCCCCCGGGGGGGGGCCCCCGGGGGCCCAAAAAAAAATTTTTTTTTCCCCCAAAAACCCCCCGGGGGGGGGCCAAAAAACGTTTCAAAAAAGGGGGGGGGGGGGGAAAAAATTTTTTAAAAAAAAAAAAAGGGGGGTTTTGAAAAAAAACCCAAGGTTTACCTTTTCCCCCCGGGCCCTTTTTCCCCCTTTTTTTTTTAAAATTTTTTTCCCCTAAAAACCCCCCCCAAAAAAACCCCCTTTTTTAAAAAAACCCGAAAAAATTTTTTAAAAATAAAAAAAAAAAAAAAAAAATTTTTTTTTTAAAAAACCCCCCAAAAAAAGGTTTTTAAAAAATTTTTAAAAAAAAAAATTTTTAAAAAAAAAAAACCCTTTAAAAAAAAAAAAAAATTTTTAAAGGGGGGGGAAAAAAAAACCCTTTCCCAAAAAAATTTTTTTTTTTTTTAAAAAAAATTCAAAAAAAGCCCCCGGGGGAAAAAAAACCAAAAAATTTTTAAAAAAAAAAAAATTTTTAAAATTTTTTTTTAAAAAATTTTTTTTTGGGGTTTTTTTTAAAATTAAAAAAAACCCAACCCAAAAAATTTTTTCCCAAACCCCCTTTTAAAAATTTAAAATTTAAAAAATTTTTCTTTTTTTTTTTTTGGGGGGTTTTTTAAAATTTTTTTTAAAAAAGGGGAAAAAAGGGGGGAAAAAAAAAAAATTTTTAAAAAAAAAAAAAAAAAAATTTTTTTTTTAAAAAATTTTTAATTTTTTTTTAAAAATTTTTTTTTTTTTTTTTCCCTCCAAAAAAAACCCCCAAAAAACCCCCCGGGGGGTTTTTCCTTAGCCCCTTTTTAAAAAAAAAAACCCCCCAAAATTTAATTTTTCCCAAAATTTTTTTTTCCCCCTTCCCCTTTCCCCTTTTTTTTTTTAAAAAATTTTTTTTTGGGGGTTTTTCCCCCCGGGGGGCCCAAAAATTTTTTTTTTCCCCTTTTTTTTTTTTAAAAAAAGTTTTTAAAAAATTTTAAGTTTAAAAACCCCTTTTTTTAAAAAAAATTTTTTTTAAAAAAATTTTTCCCCCAAAAAACCCCCCAAAAAAAAAAAAGGGGAAAATTTAAAAAAAAAATTTTTTTTTTTTTTTTTTTTTTTTAAAATTTAAAAATTATTTTCCCAAAAATTTTTTAAATTTTTTTTAAAAAAAAAGGGAAAAAAATTTTTTAAAAAAAAAATTTTTTAAAATTTTTTTTAAAATTAAAAAGGGGTTAAAAAATTTTTTTTAAAAATTTAAAAAAAAAAATTTTTTAAAAAAAAAAATTTTTTAAAATTGTAAATTTTTTTAAAAATTTTTTTTTTTCCCCTTTTTAAAAAAAAAGGGGGGGGTTTTTTTTTTTCCCAAAAATATTTTTTTAAAAAATTTGGGGAAAAAGGGTTTTTTGGTTTTTTTTTTAAAAACCCCCGAAACAAAAAATTTTTTAAAAAAAATTTTTAATTTTTTTAAAAAAAAAGGGGGGGGGGGAAAAAAATTTAAAAAAAATTTTTTTTTTTTTTTTTAAAAATTTTTTTGCCCAAAAAAAAATTTTTAAAAAAACCCCCAAAAAACCCCCGGGGGGGGAAAAAAAAAAATTTTTTTTTCCCCGGGTTTTTTTTTTTAAAATTTTGCCCCCCCCCCCCCTTTTTTTTCCCGGGAATTTAAGGGGGGGGTTAAGGGGGAAAAAACCCCCCCAAAAAAAAACCCCCCCCCCCCCCAAAAAAAAAATTTTAAAAAAAAAAATTTTTAAAACCATTAAGAAAAGTTTAAAAAAAACAAAAAATTTTAAAAAATTTAAAAAAAATTTTTTTTAAAATTTTAAACAGAAAAGGGAAATTTAAAATTAAAATTCCCCTTTTTAAAATTTTTTTTTAAAATTTTAAAAATTGGAAAAAAAGGGTTTAAATTAAAAGGTCCCCCCCCCCCTTTTTTTTTAAAAGGAGGGGTTTAAAAACTTTCCACCCCCAAGAAAAAAAATTTTGCCTGTTTAAAAAATTTTTAAAAAAAAAGGGAAAAGGGGGGGAAAAAAAAGGTTTTCCCCTGGGGGGCCCAAAAAAAAACCCCCCGGGAAAAAAAAAAAAAAAATTTTTCCCCAATTTTTTTAAAAAAAAAAAATTTTTAAAAAAAACTTTTAAAAAAAAAAAAAAGGAAAAAAATTTTTTTTAAATTTTTTTTTTAAAAAAAAAAAATTTTTAAAAAAAACCCGGAAAAAAAAAAAAAAAAAACCCCCAAAAAAAAAAACCCCCCTTTTTTTTAAAAAAAAAGGGGGAAAAAAACCAAAAAAAAAAAAAAAAAAAAATTTAAAAAAATTCCCAAAAAAAAAAAATTTTTTAAAAAAAAAAACCCCCCCCCCCCCAAAAAAAACCCCGGATTTTTAAAATTTAAAAAACCCCAAAAAAAAACCCCCCCCAAAAAAAGGGGGGGGGCCCCCCAAAAAAAGGGGAAAGAAAACCCCAAAAAAAAGGAAAAAAAAAAAATTTTTTTTGGGAAATTCCCTTTCCCGGGGGGGGGGAAAAACCCCCCTTTTAAAATTTAATTTTTTGGAAAAAAAGGGGAAAATTTTTTTTGGCAAAATTTTTTTTAAAAAAAAAATTTTTTTTAAAAAAAAAAACCCCCCCCCCCTTTTTTTAATTTCCCTTTCCCTTTTTTTTAAAAAAATTTTTTTTCCCCCCCAAAAAAAAAAGAAAAATTTTTTAAAAACCCAAAAATTTTTTTTTTTTTTAAATTTTTTAAAAAATTTTTTTTTAAAAAAAAAATTTCCAAAAAATTTTTGGAAATAAAAAATTTTTTTTTAAAAAATTTTTGGGGGGGGGGTTTTTTTTTTTTGGGGGGTTTTTTTTTAAAAAAAAAAAATTTTAAAAATTTTAAAAAAAAACCCCCCCCCAAAATTTCCTTAAAAAAACCCCCCCAAAAAAACTTTTGGGGGGAAAAAAAATGAAAAAAGGGGTTTTTTAAAGGGGTTTTTCCCAAAAAAACCAAAAAAATTTTTGGGGGGGAAATTTTTTTTAAAAAATTTTTGAAAAAATTTTTTAAAAAAATTTTTAAAAAAATGGAAAAAAAAAAGGGAAATTTTTTTTTTTTGGAAAAGGGGTTTTTTAAAAAAAACCCCCGGGGCCTTTTAAAAACCCCCTTTTAAAATTGGGGAACCCAGGGGGGGAAAAAACCCCAAAAAAAAAAACCTTTTAAAAAAAAAGGGGGGGGTTTTTTTTAAAATTTTAAAAAAACCCCGGGGCCAAAAAAAGGGCCCCCTTTTTTTTTTAAAAAACCCCAAGGGGGAAAAAAAAAAAAAAAAAAATTTTTTTTTAAAAAGGGATAAAGATTTTTAAATTTTAAAAAAAAAACCCCCTTTTTTTAAAAAAAAAAAAAGGAATTTAAAAAAAAATTTTTTTTTTTTTTAAAAAAAAAAAAAACTTTTTGGGGAAATTCCCCCAAAAAAAATTTTTTTTAAAAAGGCCCGGGTTTTTTTTCCCCCCTTTAAAATTTTTTTTAAAAAAAAAAAACCCCAAATTAAAAAAAAACTTTTTTTTAAATTTTTTTTTTTTTTGGGGAAAAAAAAAAATTTTTTTAAAAAAAAAATTTTTTCCAAAAAAAAAAAAACAAAAAAAAAGGCCCCCAAAAAAAAACCCCCCCAAAAAATTAAAAAAAAAAATTTTTTTTTAAAAAGGTTTTAATCGGGTTTTTTTAAAAATTTTTTTTTTTTTTTTTTAAAAATTTTTTTATGGTTTTTCCCCCCCCCGGAGTTTTTTTTTTAAAGGGTTTTTCCTTTAATTTTTTTTTTTTTTTAAAAAAAGAAAGTTTTTTTAAAATTTTTTTTTTGGGGGGAAAAAAATTTTTTTACCCAACCCAAAAAATTTTCGTTTTTTTTTTGGGAAAAAAAAATTTTTTTTTGGGAAAAAAATTTTTTCTTTTTTAAAAATTTTTTTTAAAATTAAAAAAAAAATTTTAAAATTTTTTTTTTAAAAAAAAAAAAAAAAAAAAAATTTGGGGGGTTTTTTTTTAAAAATTTTTTTTAAAAAACCCCAAAAAAAAAAAAAATTTTTTTGTCCCCCCCCCCTTTTTTCCCCCCTTTTTAGGGGGGGGGGGGGGGTTTTGGGGGGGGGGGGGGGGGGGGGGCCCAATAAAAAAAAATTTTTTTTTAAAAATTTTTTTTTTTAAAAAAAATTTTAAAAAATTTTAAAAAATTTTTTTTTTTAAAAAAAAAATTTTTAAAAATTTGTTTTTTTTAAATTTTTAAAAAAAAACCCCCTTAAAAAAACCCTTTTTAAAAAGGTTTTTTTCCTTTTTTAATTTGGGGAAAAACCCCCTTTTTTGGGCCCTTTTTTTTTTAAAAAAAATTAAAAAAATTTATTTTTTTTTTTAAAAACAAAAAAAAATTTTTTTTTTTTTGGAAATTTTTAAAAAAAAATTTTTTCCCCCAAAAATTTTTTTTTTCCCAAAAATTTTTTATTTTTTTTTAAAAAAAATTTTTTTTTTTAAAAATTTTAATTTTTTGGGGTTTTTTTTTTTTGGGGGAAAAAAAAATTTTTTTAAAAAAAAGGGGCCCCTTTTAATTTTAATTTTTTTAAAATTTTTTTTTTTTTTTTTAAAAAATTTTTAAATTTTTTTTTTGGGTAAAAAGGGGGAAATTTTTTTTAAAAAAAAATTTTAAAAAATTTTTTTTTTTTAAAAATTTTTTTAAAAAAAATTTTTTTTAAAAAAAGGGTTTTTTAACAAAACCCCCCCAAAAAAAAAAAATTTTTTTTTAAAATTTTTTTTAAAAAATTTTTTAAAATTTTTTTTTTTCCTTTTTTTTTGATTTAAAATTTTAAAAAAAAAAAAAAAAGGGTTTTAAAAAAAAAAATTTTTTGGTTTAAATTTTTTTTTTTTTAAAAGGTTTTCAAAAACTTTAAAATTTTTTAAAAAATAAGGGTTTTTTTCCAAAAAAATTTTAATTTAAAAAAAATAAAAAAAAAAAAAAGAAAAAAAAAAATTTTTTTTAAAAATTTTTTTTTTAAAAAAAGGGGAAAAAAAAAGGGGAAAATTTTTTTTTAAAAAAAAAGGGGATTTTTTTTTTTTTTTCCCCCCCTTTGTTTTAAAGGGTTTATTTTTCCCCCAAAAACCCCCCTTTTTTAAAAAAAAAATTTTTAAAATAAAAAAATTTTTTTTAAAAAAAAATTTTTTTTTTTAAAAAAGGTTTTTTTTTTTTTTAAAAAAAAATTAAAAAAAAAATTTTTTTTAAAAAAACCCAAAAAAAAAAATTTTTTCCAAAAAAAAAACCCAAAATTTTTTTTCCCAACAAAAAAATTTTTTAAAATTTTAATAAAAAAAATTTTCCGGGGGGTTTTCCCCCCTTTCCCCTTTTTGGTTTTAACCCTTTTTTTAAAAAAAAAACCCCGGGGTTTTCCCCCCCCCCCCCAAAAAATTTTTTTTAAAAAAAAAATTTTTTAACAAATTTTTAAAAATTAAAAATTTTTTCCCTTTTTTAAAAAAAAAAAAAAAAAACCCCCCCTAAAATTTTCCCCCGGGGGCCCTTTTTAAAAAAAAACCCCAAAAAAAAAGGGGGGGGGGTTTTTTTGGGGGGGTTTTTTTTTTTTTGGGGGGGGCGGGGGCCCCCCCTTTTTTTAAGGGGGGGGAAAAAACCCGGGGGTTTTTTTAAAAAAAAAAAAGGGGGAATTCCGCAAAAACCCCCCCCCCCCTTTTTTTAAATTTTTTTTTTTTTAAAAAAAAACCCCAAAAACCCCCCCCCAAAAAGTTTTAAAAGTTTTTTCCCCCCCCCCCTTTTTAAAAATTTCCAAAAAAAAATTTTTTAAAAAAAACCCCCCCCTTTTCCCCTTCCCCTTTTGGTTTTTTAAAACCCCTTTTTTTTTCCCCCCGGGAAAAAACCCCCCCTTTTAAAAATTTTCCCCCCCTTTTGGGGGCCCCCCCCTTTTTTTTTCCTTTTTTTTTTAAAAACCCGAAAATTTTTCCCCGGGCCCCCTTTTTTTTTTACCCCCCTTTTTTTTTTTTTAAAAAAAATTTTTTCCCCCCTTTTTTTGCCCCGGGGCCCCCCCTTTTTTTTTTTAAAGGCCCCCTTTTTAAAAAAAAGGGCCCCCAAAAATTTTTCCCCCCCCCCCTTTTTTTGGCACCCCCCCGGGTTTTATTTTAACCCCCCCTTAAACCCCCCCCTTTCCTTACCCCCCCCAAAGGTTTTTCCCCTTTCCCTTTTTTCCCCCCCCCAAAAAAACCCCCAAGTTTCCCCTTCCCAATTTTCCCCCCCCGGTTTTTTTTTTTTTTTTTTTTAAAATTTTTCCAAAAAAAATTAAAAAATTTTTAAAAGGCCGGTTTTTTTTTTTTAAATTTCTTTTTTTTAAATTTTTTTTTTTGGATTAAAAAAATTTTTAAACTTTTTTTTTAAAATTATTTTAAAAAAAAAAAAAAAACCAAAAAAATTTTTGTTTTTAATTTAATTTTGGAAAAAAAAAATTTTTTTTTTTTAAAAAAAAAAGGGGGGGAAAAAAAAAAAAATTTTTTTTTAAAAAATTTTTTTAATTTCCCCTTTAAAAGGGGGGGAAAAAAAATTTTTTTTAAAAAAAATTTTTAAAAAAAAATTTAATAAAAAAAAAAA
>JAQJVL010004589.1:22500-43372 GCA_035578905.1 Stictocephala bisonia
TAAACCAAAATTTTTTTTTAAAAAAAAATTTTTTTTTAAAAAAAAAAAAAAATTTTTTTTTTTTTTTTTTTTTTAAAATTTTTTTTTAAAAAATTTTTTTTAAAAAACCCCCTTTTTTTTTTTAAATTTTTTTTTTTTAAAAATTTTTTTTTAAATTTTTTGGGGGGCCTTTTCCCCCCTTTTTCAACCCGGGTTTTTTCCCCTTTTTCCCCCCGGGGAATTAAATTTTTCCCTTTTTGGGGGGCCATTTAAAACCGGGTTTTTTAAAAATTTTTTTTTTTTAAAAAAAATTTTTTTTCTTTTTTTTTAAATTTTTAAAAAAACCCAAAACCCTTTTTTTTTTTCCCCCCCCCCCGGTTAAAAAAATTTTTTTTCCCCCCAAAAAAAAAATTTTAAAATTTTTTGGGTTTTTTTAAAACCCCTTTTTTTTTTTTTACCCTTTTTTTTGGGGGTTTTTTAAAAAAAGGAATTTTAAAAAAAAAAAACCCCTTTTTTTTTTTTAAAAAATTTTAAAAAAGGGGGGGTTTTTTTTTTTTTTAATTTTTAAAAAGGGGGGGGAAAAACTTTGGGGCCCCGGAAAAATTTTTAAAAAAAACCCCCCCTGGGCCCCCCCCCCCTTTTTAAAACCCTTTTTTTTGGGGGGCCTTTTTCCCCCAAAAACCCCCCCCGGGGGTTTTTGGGGGGCCCCCCCCGGGGGGGTTTGGGGGTTTTTTAAACCATCTTCCCCCGGGGGGGGGGTTTTTTTTTTTTAAAAAAAAAATTTTTTGTAAAAAATTTTTCCCCAAAAAAAAAGGGGGCCCCGGGTTTTAAAGGGTTTTTTTTTTTTTTTTTTCCCTTTTCCCCCCGTTTTTTTTTTTTAAAAAAAAAATTAAAAAACCCCCCTTTTTTTTACCCCTTTTTTTTTTTTTTAAAAACTCCTTTTTGGGGTTTTTTAAAATTTTTTTTGGGGGGGGCCCTTAAAACCCCCCAAAAAAAATTTTTGGGTTTTTCCTTGGGGGAAAACCCCCCTTTTTTTTAAAAAAACCCTTTTTTTTAAATTTTTTTTTTTTGGGGAAAATTTTTTTTAAAAAAATTTAGGGGGGGAAAAAAAAAAACCCCTTTTTTTAAACTTGAAAAAATTTTTTAAAAATTTTTTCGGGCCCCCCCTTTTTTTTTTTCCCCCCCCAAAAAAATTTTTTTTTAAAATTTTTTTAAAAAAAAAAAAAATTTTTTTTTGGGGTTTTTTTTTAAAAAAACCCCCCCTTTTTTTTAAAAAAAAAAGGAAAAAAACCCCAAAAAAGGGAAAAACCCCTTTCCAAAAAAAAAATTAAAAAAAAAAATTAAAAAATTTTAAAAAAAAAAAAACTTTTTTTTTTTTAAAAAATCCCCCAAAAAAGGAAAAATTTTAAAAAATTTTTTAAAAATTTTTTAAAAAAAAAAAAATTTTAAAAAATTTTTTTTTTTGGTTTTAAAAAAACAAAAAAAACCCCCTCTTTTTCCCAAAACCCAAAAGGAAAAAAAAAAAAAAAATTTTTTTTTTTTAAAAATTTTTTAAAAATTTTATCCTTTTTTTTAAAAAAAAAATTTTTTTTTTTTAAAATTTGGTTTTAAAAAAAAACCCCCCTTTTTTTTTAAAAAAAAATTTTTTTTTTTTTTTAAAAAAAAAAAAATTTAAAATTTTTTTAAAAAAAAAGGGTTTTTAAAAAATTTTTTTTTCAAATTTAAAAAATTTTAAAAATTTTTTTTTTAAAAAAAGGGGAAAAAAATTTTCCCCCCAAAAAACCCCAACCCAAAAAGGGAAAAAAAAAAAAAAATTTTTTCCCCCCCAATTTCCCTTTTTTTTTTAAAATTGGGGGGTTTTAAAAATTTTTTGCCCAAATTTTTGGTTTTTTTTTTAAAAACCCCCCAAAACCCCCCAAATTTTTTTTTTTGTCCCGGGGGGGCCCCAAAAAAAAAAAAATTTTTTGGGGGGGAAAAAATTTTTTGGGAAACCCTTGGGGAAAAAAAAAAAATTTTTTTTCAAAAAATTTAAAAAATTTTCCCTTAAAAAAATTTTTTAAAAAAAAGCCCAAAAACCCTTTTGGGAAATTTTTCAAATTTAAAAAATTTTTTTTTAAAAAAAACCCCCCCAAAAAAATTTTTTTAAATTTAAAAAAAAAAAAAATTTTTTTATTGTTTAAAAAAAAAAAAATTTTTTCTTTAAACCCCCCCTTTTTTTAAAAAAAAAAATTTTCTTTGGGGCCCCAAAAAAAAAAATTAATTTTTTTAAAAAATTTTTTTAAAAAAAAAATTTTTTCCCTTTAAAAAATTTTTTTTTGGGGAAAAAAAAAAATTTTTGGGGTTTTTTTTTGGGAATTTTTAGGAAATTTTAAAAAAAAAAAAAAAAAAAAAAAAATTTTTTTTTTTAAAAAATTTTCGTTTAAATTTTGGGTTTAAATTTAAAAAAGTTTGGGATGCTTTTTTTTTTTCCCCCAAAAAAAAAAATTTTAAAAAAATTTCCCTTTTTTTTTTTTTTTTTTTTTTAAATTTTTTTTAATTTAAAAAAAAAAAAAATTTTTTCCTAATTAAAGGTTTTAAAAAAAAATTTTTTTGGAAAAAAGGCCAAAAAAAACAATTTGGGGTTTAAAAAAAAAATTTTTTAAAAAAATGGCCAAAATTTAAAAAAAATAATTTTTAAAAAAAAAATATTTAAAAAAAATTTTTTTTTAATTTTAAAAAAAAAATTTAAAAAAAAAAAAACCCCTTTTTTTTAAAAAAAAAAAAAAAAAAAAAACCCCCCCCCAAAAAAAAAAAAAAACCCCCCCTTTAAAAATTTTTTCCCCCAAAAAAAACCCCCCCCCGGGGGGAAAAACCCCCCCCCAAAAAAAAAAATTCCCCCCCTTTTTTTTCCCCCCGGGAAAAAATTTTTTAACCCCCCCAAAAAAAACTTTTTTATTTAAAAATTTTAAAATTTTTAAAAAAAAAAATTTTTAAAAAAAATTTTTTTTCCCCCCCCGGGGGAAATTTTTTGGGTTTTTAAAAAAATTTTAAAATTTTTAACCAAAAAAAAAATTTTAAAAAAATTTTTAAAAAAAAATTTTTTTAAAAAAAAAAAAATTTTTTTTTTTAAAAAAAAAAAAAAATTTTTTAAAAAATTTTAAAAAAAAATTTTAAAAAAAAAAAGAAAAAAAAAAATTTTAAAAATTTTAAATTTGGGGGGAAAAAATTTTTTTTGGGGGGGGGGGGGGCCTTCCCAAAAAATTTTTTTTCCCCCCCTTTTTTTAAAAAAATAAAAAAGGAAATTTTTAAAAAAAATTTTTTTTTAAAAAATTTTTTCCCCAAAAAAAAAATTTTTTTTTCCCCCAAAATTTTTTTTAAATTTTTTTTTTTTTTCCCCCCTTTTTTTTTTTAAAAAAAAAAAAAAAATTTTTTTAAAAAAAAAAATTAAATTAAAATTTTTTTAAAAAAAAAATTTTAAAAAAAATTTTTTTTTTCCCCCCGGAAAAAAATTTTTTAAAAAAATTTTTTTTATTTTTAAAAAAAAAACCCCTCCCGGGGGAAAATTTTTTAAAAAAAAAAAAAAAATTTTTTTCCCCCTTTTTTTTTTTTAAAAAAATTTTAAAAAAATTTAAAAAAACCCCCCAACGGAAAAGGGGAAAAAGTTAAAAAATTGGGCCCCAAAAAAGGGGGGTTTTTAAAAAAAAAAAAAGGGGGGGGGGGGGGGGGGTTTAAAAAAAAGGAAAAAGAATTTTTTTTTAAAATTTTTAAAAAAAACCCCAAATTTAACCCCCTTTTTAAAAAAATCTTTTAAAAAAAAAAAATTTTTTTTTTTAAAAAGAAAATTTTTTTTAAAAAAAATTAATAATAAAAAAAAAAAAGGGGGAAAAAAAAAAAATTTAAAAAAACCCTTTTTTAAAAAAAGGTTTTAAAAAACCCCCTTTTTAAAAAAAAAATTTAAAAACCCCCCCCGGGAAAAATTTTTTTAAAAAATAAAAATTTTTTTTTTTTGGGGTTTTTTTTTTTTAAACCTTTTTAAAAAAAGGCCCAAAAAAAAAAAAAAAGGGTTTTTTTTTTTTAAAAAATTTTTTAAAAAAAAAAACAAATTAAAAAAAATTTTAAAAAAAACCCCAAAAAAATTAAAAAATTAAAAATTTTAAAAAAAAAAAAACCCAAAAAAAAACCAAACCAAAAAAATTTTTTTTAAAAAAAAAATTTTTTTTTTAAAAAAAGGAAAAAAAGGTTTAAAAAAAATTTTTTTAAAGGCCCCGGGGGAAAAAACCCCTTTTTTTTTCCCCCCAAAAAAAAAAATGTTTGAAGAAAATTTTTTTTAAAAAAAAAAAAAAAAAAATTTCCCCCCCCTTTGGGAAAAATTGGGGCCCCAAACCAAAAAAAAAATTTTTAAAATTTTTTTTTTAAAAAATTTTTTTAAAAAATTTTAAAAAACCCCCCTTTTTTTAAAAAAAATTTTTTTTTTTTTTTAACTTTTAAAAAAA
Organism: Stictocephala bisonia; assembly: GCA_035578905.1. Classification (NCBI taxonomy): domain Eukaryota; kingdom Metazoa; phylum Arthropoda; class Insecta; order Hemiptera; family Membracidae; genus Stictocephala; species Stictocephala bisonia. Next base: position 26,952 of record JAQJVL010004589.1, read on the forward strand.
AAAAAAAAAAAAAAATTTTTTTAAAAAAAAAAAAAAAAAAATTTTTAAAAGTTTTAAAAAAAAAAAAAAAAAAAAAAAATTTTTTCCCCTTTTTTTCCCCCCCTAAAAACCCAAATTTTTAAAAAACAAAAAAAAAAATAAAATTTTTTAAAAAAAAAAAAAAAAAAATTTTTTTTTAAAAAATTAAAGGGGTTTTTTTTAACCCTTGGAAATTTTTTTAAAAAAAAAAAAACCCCAAAAAAGGCCCTTTTAAAAAAACCCCCTTTTAAAACCCCCAAAAAAAAAAATTTTTTTAAACCCTTTAAAATTCCCCCTTTTAAAAAAAAATTTTTTTTTAAAAAAAAAAGGTTTTTAAAAAAAAAAAAAAATTAAAAAATTTTTTTAAAAAAAAAATTTTTTTTTTTTTTTTAAAAAAATTTTTTTTAATTGGGTTTTTTTTTTTTAAAAATTTTTAATAACAGTAACACCTGTCGCAATACGTAAACCATCAGTTACATGTGATTAAACAAGTACTATTAATAACAGTAACACCTGTCGCAATACGTAAACCATCAGTTACATGTGATTAAACAATTACTATTAATAATAGTAACACCTGTCGCAATACGTAAACCATCAGTTACATGTGATTAAACAAATACTATTAATAATAGTAACACCTGTCGCAGTACGTAAACCATCAGTTACATGAGATTAAACAATTACTAATAATAATAGTAACACCTGTCGCAATACGTAAACCATCAGTTACATGTGATTAAACAATTACTATTAATAATAGTAACACCTGTCGCAATACGTAAACCATCAGTTACATGTGATTAAACAAGTACTATTAATAACAGTAACACCTGTCGCAATACGTAAACCATCAGTTACATGTGATTAAACAATTACTATTAATAATAGTAACACCTGTCGCAATACGTAAACCATCAGTTACATGTGATTAAACAATTACTATTAATGACATTGGCAACATTATGAAAGAGCCGTGATCAACTGATTTAATATTTTCCATTGTGACTACTCAATATGCGTTAATTATGTGAATAAACAAGGTTTTAGGGTATTTTTATTATTAATAAAAAGTAATAATGATTGAACTATTAGCAATATCTTAATGTATACCTGCAATGAAATGATTTTACTTAATACATACAATTGTGTACGACATATTTTGAGTATTCCACGCTTTATTTGACGATTTAACTTCAATTTAAAAAATACATAGCCTAAAGATTATCTATTCTCAAAGAAACTTGATATTTACAAATGATTACTCATGTAATGTTTTACCTCAACCCCAATGAAACATCCAAAAATATCAAGAAAATATTACAGGATTTTTCATGTTATTTACCAGCAATATACTAAATTATTATTATTACACCATGGTAGACAAGCTTTCCGTCGAAATTTAATAATCTAATGGATTTTGAATAGCTTAATAAAGTTACATTGTAATCCATCATACTTTAGCCTGATTTTAATTGCTCCTGTTTTAGTTCTTTTATCGAGAGGCTCATTAATTAGCCTTTAATACAATCTGGAAGTTTCATATTCTACAAGACAGTTTGGGCGAGATCGGTCGCAATGAGATACCAGGCCTTTCGTTACTACCCCTGACAAGTACTTAAGTAACATCCTAACATTTGCCTATCTCACGGGGTACTTTGGACACTGTATGTGTTCGTTAGTTAAACATCTGGTATCACTAATAGTTATTTTATTAATTACAGGGACACGTTAAGTAAAAATATTTGATTTTCTACAATTCTGATTGTTGTATCATACTTGTATTTGAACTTAACCCAATCAAAGATTGAATCCACCAACATTACCTTCTAATACAAGCTGGCGGGCGCGCCCTCTGGGAGTCATAAGTCAAAGGGGGCGCGAGACAATCGATGTATACAACAATGTGCAAGACCAGTTGGAAAAAGATATGAAGCTATGATATTTGACCAGTAAAAATGCAAGCTCGTCCATCTCACTTTCTCATCATCCTTTTAGCTAACCAGTAATTGTTTACCTTATGTTACAAATTCAAATGTTATATAATATTTCTTGTAAAAGTAAAAATTAATAGTTTAGTTTCAATAAAAAGTTGTTTTTTCATCTGTCCAAACAATCCTTACGATTTATTGTGTGTGTGGGGGTAGTGGAGGCTCTCATTTCTATGGTAGGGAGCGTGGTAAAACAAAGTTTAGGAACCCCTGTCAATGCTACTTTTAGTCTTGGCCAATTTTAGTAAACAAATGAATCCAATCATGTAGCCTTGGGCTACTCCACACTCTGGCTAATGGACTCGCAGTAACACGACGCAGACATCGTTTGGCAAATTTAGGCGTGAGGATAAACAAATCTGATCAAAAGAAAACGTGCAAAATCACTTCGGATGATAGATGGGATTTTTAAAAACCTTAAACAGAAATAGAACCAGTCCTTGTTTGTTGCACTTGAAGTTGATAGAGTTCTATGAAGCAATCATATTGTTAACTGGCTCGAAACAAATATTAAAACATCTGTCTGGATTGTATTAAAACATCTATTTGGTCAAAACCACTGTACGTTAATGGGTGGTTGATGGATCAATAACTATTATTATTTGTTTAAGTTAAAAACCATTCTCCTAACGAAAGTTATGTAGTAAAAAGAAAATGCATTACTTTGGAAAAACGAGTTTGAATGATGATAACATATTAAATACTGAAGTTTCCTTTTATTTAAATCAAACAACATGAAAGTAATATGCAAATATGTTGTATATTTCCTTTAAATAGCACGCATTACATTAACATCGTCGGATAATAGAGATGTATTCATTTTAGATACAACACAGCTATAAGATAATGATATATAAAATCAATTATACATTTATTAAAAAAATATATTACTGATATAGGATATTATTTAAGTAATATATGTAATTTGTCGGCACTGGTGGCGCAGTGCTGTAACCCAGCTACATGGGGACAAAGTGTTTGGGAGATTGTAGGCGATAGGTTGGATGCTGGTCCTCTTAATACCGACATGGCGTCCGCTTGATGGCTGCTATCGGCGTGGACACTACTAGAGAAGTCTGGGGTGTCCATGTTGGGTGGTAATCATTGTGCGGATGTTGTGTGGGGGAGATAACTGAGTATCAGGCTTGTCAATTAGCTGAAAATCAGACCAGCACTACGTGGTTCGGATTCCATGTAAAGCTGTAGGTCCCTTAGTTGCTCTGGCTGTTGGGCTATTAATAAATTGCCCTTTCTGAGGAACAGTTGAACTCAGTTAGTAACCAGACTACACTCATCCTACACTCATATAACCATTAATATTCGCCTTAAAATACCAACAAAGTTGGGTCGGCGTCTCATATGTAATAATGTAATATATAACACTTCAATTCTAAGTAGCTTGTAACGTTAGTAACAATAATTTTTCCATGGGAAAAGCGGTATAGTATCGGTTTATACTTTATTAATATTTAGGCCTTTATAAACACGTACCGGTATTTTACAAGTTAATTTTGAACATAATTCGTAGCATTACTTTTGTACTGCTACGAGTTAAAGTTAAAGTTAGCATTTAACTTGTATATTTTGTTAAATATAATTAATACAGTGTTGCATCAAACATAAATGTGTTCCAAGTTGTCTATAGTAAAATGAATTTTTACTTAAAAAAAAAATTAAATTACAGATTAAATATTAGAATGGTTACGGTAGTTAAACAATTTAAATGGGGTTTCTAACATTTGTACACTGAGGATTTAATTACTCTAAAAACTCGCCATCATCTGAAGCATTTGTCTTTATTATATATAATTAAATATTTTCTATTTGAAATGTTTTTGTGCGCAACTCCAGGAGAGAAGGCTTTCAGCTTGATTGCCTCTAACTCAAGAAGTTGTTATCAAACTTATGGTTCGGTGGATGTCATTAGTTTGAGAGTGTCATGAGTCTTTCTTTTTACTTGACAAGGATATTATGAATTTACAAGGAGAGCTAAAATTGATCTTGAAATGAAAATTATACTAAATCCTAGTTGTAATAAACTATTATATTTACTTTAGTATGAACAAAGTTACTCCAATACAATCTCGTAGTCCGGCTATTTAAATAAGAGCATTACTAGAGTTTAGACCGAGAACATTCAATTTTAATAACTGTGAAATTTTTCGATAGTTTAGCATTCGATACATCGACAGTCCTTATACTCCGACACCGGCCAAGTAGAAATGAGTTGGCAACACTGTTTTTGTCTGTGCACGATTAGGCAACGAAATTAATAACATAATATCGATAGTTTAGCATTCGATACATCGACAATCCTTATACTCCGACACCGGCCAAGTAGAAATGAGTTGGCAACACTGTTTTTGTCTGTGCACGATTAGGCAACGAAATAACAGTGTAAAAACGAATAATGTTTAAATAGCCATTTTTTGGGACATTATTTACTTCACCTTTTAAGTACTGTTCGGTCTGTACTCCATAACTTCATACTGTAACTCCATGCCAATTCAGATGGACATACATTGTCACATAAATACGTAGCTTGTATTTAGTATTGTTAAATTTTGAACTAGTAATGAAGAAATTACAGTACAAACTCGACAAATTCCGTATAAAAATAGATTTTCATTTCATGTTTACTACACGTTCTTATAGTCCGCACTCCTACACCCAAGTAGTATACAAAGTGTAGAAATATCAAGGTTTTAATGTAATTATATATATTTTAAATTGAAATGTTATCTCACTTATTAATTTTTAAGGAAACCCCCATTATTAGTGATACAATCGAGAAGTCATTAAACGTATGATTGATGGAACTTAAGATTTTGGATTTGTGCATTGGGCCTAGCCCATACAATGTTATTTCGATAACTAACTAGTAATTCAGAGATCATTAGACTTAATGTTTGGTGGAAGAACAATGCCTCGTATGTAGTAATAGCTCTCGTAGTCACATTACCACAATGTATTACTCGCACGCTAAGTAGGGTGTCGTTTCACTTTTCCTGGCCGCCATTTTGAACTGGAATTATATAGAAATAATAAATATAAGTAGTTCTAGTTTAGATGAAGGATCAACATTTCAAGTCTCATGACGATAGATAGTCGCGTTTGGTTGTAATTTAGTCGCAAACAACATTCTTAGTTTGGACAAACATAATGTTTATACTGTAAATAAGTATATGGAGTATATTATGTAAATAAGTATATGGAGGACTTTTTAAAGGGGGTTTTCACAATTTGACGGACAATCAAGCTTGAAGTACTTGATATGTTTGTTGTAACATCCATGGCACAAGTAAAATGAAATATATCTTTAGGATTAAATAGTGGCTACTCCGGTTCAGACATTTTAATAACTTTCTACTCTTATTATATTTGCTTACTAAAATTGAAGTTGGACAGTATTTTTTTTAATTCGGAAACAATAATCATATGTCGCAATACCCGTATAGGTGGACGGTCGCAATACCGTCATATTAAAAAGGTCTATTGGCATAGGTTAGATAACAACCTTTTGAGTTAAGGACAATCGACACACTAAAACACAGTGACCTAATCTCTCAGACTGATAACGTCTACAGTAAACCAAGTGTTCGATACAGTTCTATGAAGCTAGAGGCAATCGTTACGTGAAATCATAGTTATCAAATCTCACAGACTAATAACGTCTGTAGTGTAGTAAGTCATGAGAGTTCTCCCTCTCTCTGGAGCATGACGCAATCGACACGTGAAATCACAGCGACCAAATCTCTCAGACTAATAACGTCTGCAATAAGCCATGAGTTCGATAACAGCCCTCTCGAGTTAGAGGCAATCACACTGAGAGCCTTCAGGACAAAAACGTTTTAACTAGAGATTTAATTTTAATGGAGAAAAATGAACGACTCCCGACGGTGCTCATGATGTTAGTGTAATTAAATTCTTCAATGTAAGAAGCCAGCTCTTAATATTTAATCTTCTGAGTTGTTTTTCAATGGGTTTGAATGCGATGAGACCCACAAAGGATTGTTTAGTTTTGATTATAAACAGGTTTTAAAGAAATTTTCACTTTTTAAATTGTGCTACTGTCGAAACACTAGTCTTTAAACCCAAATCAAACACTGTGTTTCCCTTGAAAAATTCTTTTAATGTAGATCTAAAACATGTACCGGTAATAAAATTATTTTATAAACTTTCAAATTTTATTTTTTAATTTATAAATTTGAGTAAAATGTAAAACTTACATATCATTTTGAGTTACTATTTGTATAGCAGGAAATATACCTATGCTCTTTATAAAACAGAATTGCTCAGGAAATTGTTTAGTTAAAATAGGCCTCTTGCTAGTCTAGTGGTTAGCACTTGTGCTTTCAAAGCAAAGGGTCACGTGTTTCAAATCTCGGGAGGTTCACTTAAATTTGCCATAGGGGTTTGGACCGTTTTTCCTCAACAACGTTTGAATATTATGTTAAAAATGCCACTGGCGTAGAAAAAAAACATTACATTGAGGGAAATATTATAAAAATATAATTCTTATATTTCCCTTTTTAACACAAAAGGTTTAATTTTTTTAACACAAAAAAGTGAGCTATATTACTTTTTTGGTGACACAAGCACACTTTTTGGTTCGATATTCAGTTTTGCCTTGGCCACCTCCAGACAACTGAGCTGTTTGTTGCACCGGTAAGATGTCCTGCTCTTTGGCCTGATACGTCTTCAACTCGAAGTGTTTTCTTTGGCAAACGGCAAACTGTGATCTTGCGTACATTTGTTTAAAACTCCATTGGTGGTCCCAAGTTCAAATAAACCGTCCTATGTGACGTCTAAGAGTACTGAAAGAACATTTCTTAAGCTACGTCTTCTTTTGTCAGCACGCGTAATTAGAAATCAAATTGTGACTTCGGAGGGAAATTTTTTATTTGAATTAGATTTGATTGTTTGCTTCTTTTTCAAGGCAAGTATTGTACTTTATCCTCTCTTTATTAATAGTTTCAGAAATAAAAGGGGAAAACAATTACGGATCTGTCATCCGTTAATTAACCGACAATTAACCGACGTGGTTATCGAACGATCACATGGAGTATGTACGGTATCTCACCACTTTTGCAGTTTGGTTTCTCAATGGTTTGCTGCAAATAAACGCTACTTATTTTTATAAACCTAGAAGGATTTTGGAAGACAGCAGTTCCCTTGTTAATGAATTGATGCGTACCAAATCAACATCGTCAAATTAAGACATGTTATGATCTAATTTTGATAGATGTACAAGATTTAATGATGACTGGACTTATGTTATATGGATGATATTAAACACTCTCTTCATTTATTCTTCACTGTTATTAGAATCTGAAATATCTCAGAGCACAGAAGGAGTTGTAAGACCGTCGTTTACTTTAGCCTAAGAGAGTTTCATAGGTCATTCGTTTTCTTCCAAGATTCGAAGTAGAAATCATATTTTAAATATCTTAATTAACACGTTTAACACTACATTGGCTTTGAAAATGTCAGGTTTTAACGTAGGCCAATAGTTTTAACGTAGGCCAATAGTTTTAATGTAGGCCAATAGTTTTAACGTAGGCCAATAGTTTTAAAGTAGGCAAATAGTTTTAACGTAGGCCAATAGTTTTAACGTAGGCCAATAGTTTTAACGTAGGCCAATAGTTTTAACGTAGGCCAATAGTTTTAACGTAGGTCAATAGTTTTTTAAATTGTTGACTCAACACTTCTTTATCTTATTGTATTATACTTGGTGCTCCGATGAGTGTAAAAATATCACAACAATACTTGTTAAGCGGTTTTAGTTTTGATAGACTGAAGGATCACAAATGTTATCAAATGATCCTGATAAACCATTATGCGCTTATGTCAATCAAACGTACTTGAGAACGGGAATTAAATTCTATGAAATTAATGGATTAACTTCAACTCCTTTTCAAACTCTTTTGTTTCTTCTGAAATGGATCGCACAAAGTAACTTTCAGCTCGATATCACGATGTGCAACATCTTCATACTTAATGTCTAGTTCTTTTAAATTTTGGTCTCTCCGTGACAATCGATAATATTTTATGTTACAATACTGACTCCTTGCATTAATAGGTGGTTTAGTGTTTGTGCCTGTTCTGCGAGCACTCCATCGTGCCTGTGGTGACGAAACCCCTTTTTTGGCTTGAACTTGGCATCCTTCTTCCTTGAGTACCAGTTTCTAATAGTCATATTCAGTAAAAGGATTCCCGTATTTAGCACTGGCATTTCAAATTGATTTATTCTTTCTACGGAAAAACTCCATTTTTACAATAACAATAGAAGCAAATTGTGGCAATGCATCAGATGGCTGTACGTTATCAAAATATGACCTCATGGCCTTAAAAATTTAAAGTCCAAGAGATAATATTCAAGCTGAGGTCAAATTTACGACAATAATTACAGTTCAATCATAAACTAACAATAATAATTATCTCAAGAGACAAGATAACAACGATAATATATTCTCAGATGAAGAGGCTGGATCCCAAAACTATCCTGAATGAATTTTACATAAATTTAAATTCACACCGAAGTGTCATTAGCGATAAAAAAATCAGTAGAACTACTAATACTAGTATTCGCTTTGGACATTAAAAAAAAAAAAAAACTACAACGAAATTGAATATATCTAGGCAAGTTACTGCGGTGTGCCGAACAGAACTGCGAGGATAAACAGGAGAGGCGTGACATGAAAACCGTGGATGAGTCACTCAGCCAAAAGTGGATTTGGCGTCCAATAGAATGCCTAGACAAAGTATCAAATTTGTCTAATTTTATAATTGTCCTGCCTATCAAAGTCTAAAACATACAGTAGTGACACTCCGTTAAAAATTAGCGACAATCACGATGCTGTCGCTTTAGCGGCGGTAGAACAGTAGCGCGTATTTCTGCACTATTTACATCCACAATTGTTATTGGGAAATGGCAAAAAACTTATGTCAATAATCTGTAACGGAATCTTTTCTATTGTTATTATTTCAATTATTTGCAAGACACAATCCAATACAACGGTAATGAAGTGATGTTGTGCGGTCCGGCTACTTGGAGCGCTAGTGGCGTTCTAGCTCCACAGCTTTATATTAGACTGTGTGCCTTTATTAGACAATTTATACAATGCTTAAGTATTGTAAACAATATAACATTTTACACATTGATGGTAATATATTAATACGTTATGTGTTTTTTTTTCAATGTATGTATAGATTTAAACAGCTAAACGATTCCAATGTTTTGTCCAAATTTAAACTTGTCTAATTTTGTTTTTTTTTTTACTTTTGCTGGCGAGTTTTCTAGGTTCATCAATACTAGCATTACTAAGTTTGTGTATTAAAACAATGACATTTCAGTCTGTAACATTTGAATCGAACTCAAACACTAAATCAATTTGACTATTAGCAAAGGCCTGCTAACGAGTGAGCTGTGTGAAAGAAGGAACGATGGAGAAAAGGAAGGAAAAAGAGAAGTATATTTGTCCGGAGACATTTTTTTTACATCCAGAGCAGTTGTTCTTTTTTACAAATTAACTCATAAATAATATGTGGGATATGTCGAGAACCTCGTGAGTGTTTGTGCGTGCGATGATATTATCCCTGTTTACTTCGATAGATCGATGTAATGCAGTGAGTGAAATTAGTACCAGAAAAATATCTTTGGCCTTAGAATTTATATACAATTCAAGTCATAACAAAGAAGATTAGTATAAAAATGCGTTGTTAGTTAGAGGCAAGTTTATCTCTCGCACCACCGTCAGGTCAGCGGTGTATCATAAGACTGATAACTCGTTGTTACAAGGAAATACTTCATACCACAATCGTTTTAAGTAGACAATAAGGGGGCGAGCGAGATCCAGGTCTCTGTAGTATCACGGAAAATGAAGGCGCTACCTTTTAATTAATTAATATTACCAACCCACCGTGGGAAAATTCCCTCCCTAAATTTCCCTCAAATTCCTAAATTTCCCTCCAAATTCCCACATCATACTATATAAAATGAAATTTTTTCAAGATGGCGGCATTTCCCTTGTTATACTATATAAAATACACTCCTAATCTTTTCCCCGTTATACTATATAAAATGTAAAAAGATGGCGACCTTTTATATATGTACTATAATAAATGCACTTTTAAACTTCGATTATTACCGTCGGCTACCTTCGTACGCATCAGCTGCTGGTCGGGCGCGCATGCGCGTTGTTACTCTACTCATATATACACTATAACAAATGCAATATTTCGTATATGCACTATAACAAATGTCGATTTTACTCTGTGCAAATGCGCACCTGGTGGCAAAGCTTAGCAATACTAAACACATCCATTCAGAAACATGGCGCCTTCGGAAGGGAAGTCCCTGGTGGTAATTCCCCTTCCCAAATTTCCCTCAAATTCCCTCGTTATACTATATAAAATACACTCCTAACCTTTCCCATGTTATACTATATAAAATACACTCCTAACCTTTCCCATGTTATACTATATAAAATGCACTTTTCCCCAAGATGACAGCCTTTCCCACCTTATACTATATAAAATGCTTTCGGGTACTTCCGGCGACTGTCGGCTACCTTCGTACGCTATTCACCCGTCGGCTGCTGGTCTGGCGCGCATGTGCGAGGACTTGTGCTCGGCGGACAAGCGCGTTACGTCACCACTCATACAGCGGCTGCGAAACTCGGGTATAGGACTCCGGACGCCAGACTGGTTTTCATGTCTGGACAGGCGTGTGACCCAAATGCTACGCTCTGATTGGTTGCCTCCCTACTTTACAAGTAATCTTTCTCACACACACTGTTAGCCTACCTATTTAAATGAATTTTGAATTTAATTGTTCTGAATTTTTAATAAATACACTGTTAACCTAGCTTTCTTATATAACATGCCCTCTTAAGTTCGGGTACTCCCACTCATCTACGGCTTCCATTAACATACATCATTACCTACCTATAATTCCGTTAAAAATATCTAATCATTGGGTACATACTTAACACTCTAGGCAACCCGCAATACACGTTTTATTTAAAAATTAAGGGAAAGCTATATTTAATACACTGTTAACTTTTTGGTCCTTCAACTACCATCGACTACTACCTTCAGCTACCCCCCTCCCATCTACTTCCGGTTAAATTCATATGGATACCTTCATATCAAACACACCCGACATCCTCTAAACTTAACACACTAGCTGAACACTCTTACCCTAGAGCCCTCATGCCTACCGGACTATCCAACCTAAATTACTTTAACTGTACTTACAAAGTCTACTGGTGGCCGGGCTTTACCACATCCGCTTCCGTTATTGGTCACAAGCTTCACATCTTCACATCATGAACTATCATCATGTACTATAACAATTTCCTATTTTCGTCCACCTTTGCATGCGTGTACATGGTACCTAAGTTACATTACTTATTTTCAGTCACTTTCATTATCAATTCTGTGGACTCCCCCCCCCCTCTACCTCACTTCCTATCCACGTTCCTATCCAGAACCCATCAGTCCCCCTACATAACGAAACTAGCACACCCACCTTCACTTCCTATACTCAAAAATTCCTTCCTTTGTACTATAGCGACACTCAAGGACTAATTCACTACCATTTCACAATCTGTATCTCACTGCCTCTGCTCGGTGCACTGGCAGTCCAATAGTTCTCGCGCACTTTTCTTATCGAAACCACTTCCGTTACCACAAACATTGTTTTACATCTCGTGTCTTGCACAATCTCTTTTAATAATATCGAACACTTAATTAATATTGTATATGATTCCTTCTGAACATTTATTAAAACAGTACTACACCGGATGACGTAATCGGATTTTCATGTCTGGACAGGCGCGTGACCTGATTGCCCCTCCCCCCTCCCTTCCCACTCCCCTCCCCTCCCACCTCCCCTACCCTCCCTCCTCCCCTCCCCTCCCCCATCCATCCCTACTTCACCAACCAACACAATCAATCTTTCTCACTTCTGCTCTTGCGCTCGTACTGATCAGACGTGTCTTCACTTTGCTCTTACTTGCAATCGATATCAGTAATAATACTCGATCATAAATACTTTAACTTTATTCTTGTAATTTATATTTTGGACGCCGTTCTCTGTACGGTATTTCGAAAGTGATATACTGAGATTAAGTCCCGTATACAGTATAACTATTCCTTGCGTTTGATTTGATTGACTAACGTTTGAATATCCTTTTTTACTTTGATTTAATAATTAATTTAAAGTAAATTTCATTGTATCCTAACCATGGAATCCTTTGCCATTAACGATAACCTAGTCACCATTTCCCGTCAATTCGATACTTCCGGTTCCGATCTCCTTACCGTTCTAACTGAACATAAAAATAAAATTATGTCCGAAATAAATAAACACCTTAACAGGCTCGGGGGAGTCAAATGGTACATCGCGGTCCAAATTAAATTCACCAAAACAATAAACAACGAAGAAATGACTACAACTCCCTTCTTTCACGGTAAAACCCGTCCTTTGCTACCTTCCGATTCTCTAGATATTCAGTATTCCGAGGCTACAGACAAAATTTTAGAAAGCGTGGCTAAGTGGGTTAGTCAAGGTAGTGGGTGGGTACTTGAAAACGTTTTACGATTAGATCTGTTCATTGTTAAATTTCAACCTTTGTACGCCTCTTCTTACATACCCACCCCGAAAAAAATTTCAAACCCCATGCATGGAATTATAAATATTAAAAATTACGATCAAAAATGTTTCCTGTACTCTGTTCTTGCCCATCTGTACCCTGACCGAAATAGACGAATAAGTTATTATGAAATCTTAGAAAATAAATTAAATATGTCTGGGATTAGCTATCCTGTCAAAATTACCGATTTAGATAAATTTGAAAAATTGAACCCTGCTATCTCTGTAAATGTCTTTGGATTTGAAAAAGACGAAATTTATCCTTTACGTATAACCAAAGAAAAATTTAGAGTTCACCACGTAAACTTGTTACTGTTGACTAATGACACAACTACTCACTACTGCTTGATTACAAACTTATCCCGACTCTTATCTCACTTGACTAAATGCTCAAATGCATCATACTACTGTGACTACTGTCTACACAGATTTTGGACTAAAGACTTACTTACTAACCACTTACCTTTGTGTTCACCACACGGTGCACAAAAGACCAGACTTCCTACTGAAGACGAAAAACTTATGTATTTTAAAAACTATACACTTACTCACAAAGTACCATTCACCATTTACTGTGACTTTGAAAGTTTTGTTGTTCCAATCCCCACTACAATTAACGACCCCACTACTTCACATACTACCAACACTGCCCACCACGTCCCCTCTGGTTTTTGCTACGTAATTATTGACAGTGATGGCAAACCAGTAAAACAACCCAAAGTCTATAGCGGCCCCGACGTTGTAGATACTTTTCTAAATTGTTTGATTGCAGAGTCTAAAGAGCTCTTACCAATTATTCATAAAAACATTCCTATTAAAATGTCTCCACAAGACAAAATTATTTTCCAAAATGCTACCTACCTGTCACCTTTGTCAAAAACCTTTACACGGAGACAAAGTAGCTAATCATAATCATTTAACGGGTGAGTTCTTGGGACCCGCCCACAATTCATGTAACTTAAACTACCAAGTTCCCGATCACATTCCAGTCTTTTTCCATAACCTCAGAGGTTATGACTGCCACCACTTGATCCAAGGGCTAGGCAAATTCAAAAAAGAAAAACTGTCATGTATCGCTACAACCAGTGAGCGGTACATTTCAGTCACCCTTGAGTCACTTCGTTTCCTGGATTCTTTACAGTTCCTTAACGCCTCTTTGGACACACTCGTGTCCAACCTAGTTTCTGACGGGGCTTCCAAATTCAAAATTTTAGGGCAGTGTATGACCAACACTGACTTACTTCTACGCAAAGGCGTCTTTCCATACACTTACATGACGGACGAGTCTAAATTCAATGATACTGAACTTCCTCCCAAGGAGGCGTTTTACAATGACTTGACACAGACTGAAATTACTGACGAAGACTACACACACGCACAGACTGTGTGGAATACTTTTGACATGACCACTATGAAAGAGTACCACGACTTGTACTTACTCACAGACGTACTGTTATTGGCTGACGTGTTTGAAAATTTTAGAACGACCAGTATGACTTACTACGGGATTGACCCATGTAACGTCTACTCTGCCCCCGGACTGGCATGGAACTCCATGCTTAAAATGACTGACGTGAAACTTGAACTACTCACAGACATAGACCAACACCTGTTTGTCGAGTCTGGGATCCGGGGCGGTGTCTCCATGATACCTAACCGGTACGCCCAGGCCAACAATCCTTACTTACCCGACTTTGACAAGACGAAACCCACCAACTATCTCCTGTACCTCGATTGTAATAATTTATACGGAACCAGCATGTCCGATAGACTCCCAGAGTCTGGCTTTAACTGGATCGACCCACACGACATTGACATTACAAACGTACCCGACGACTCTGACATTGGATATATTTTAGAAGTCGACTTACACTACCCTGACCACCTACACGACTTACACTCAGACTTTCCACTGGCCCCCGAACGAAAAGTGGTGACATACGACATGCTATCGACATACTGTAGGGACTTGCTAGACGAACTCGACTATAAACCTCCCAAGACTGAAAAACTACTGACTACTCTCTCTGACAAAACCAAGTACGTTGTACACTACCGTACTCTAAAACTTTACTTACAACTTGGACTTGTACTGACTAAAATACACAGAGTTCTTAGCTTTAAACAGTCTGCCTGGTTAGCCCCATTTATTAACTTTAACACAGAAAAAAGAAAACAGTCTAAAAACAATTTCGAAAAAGATTTTTTTAAGTTAATGAACAACGCCACATATGGTAAATCTTTGGAAAATGTTAGGTCGCGTATTGATTTTAAACTTGTAAATAACGAGAAACAATTGGTAAAATGGACAGCTAGTCCCAGACTCAAGACTTTCTTTGCTTACAATAAAGATATCGCGGGATTGGCTTTAAAAAAACAAACCATCTTCTTAAACAGACCCATTTATGTTGGATTTACAGTTTTAGAAATTTCGAAATTAATAATGTACAATTTTCATTACAACTGGGCAGTTACAAAGTATGGGAAAAACATAAAACTTTGTATGACTGATACTGATTCTCTATTTTACAATGTATATACTCCCGACGTTTACACAGATATGAAAAACGAATTACACCTTTTTGACACGTCCGACTATCCACCTAGCCACCAATGTTATAGTGTAGAAAACAAAAAAGCGTTAGGAAAATTTAAAGACGAGTTAAATTCAAATCCAGCTAGGGAAATAATTGGCTTGAGAGCGAAATGCTACTCTATTCTAAATTCAGATCTAGAGGAAAAGAAGGTGGCTAAAGGCGTCCCCCGAGTAGCGATAAAAAAACAACTAAAACATGAAATGTACAAAAACTGCTTGCTTAAACATTCGTTAAAAACAACATCAGCTCTAAATATCCGCAGTGACAAACATAACATTTACACACAACACATTTCCAAATTATCTCTATCCCCCTTTGACGACAAACGCTACATTTTGGAAAACGGTATTGATACACTAGCATACGGACACCATTTAATTAGTAAAAAACGATCTTTAGAGCATGACCATGATTACGTAACTAAAAGAATTAAAACTTGAATAAAAACGTACCTTACAAAATAAACACAACGTTCCTCAATCTATCCTCTCCATAACTGAATACCACCACTCCCTTCCCCCACCACTCCTTCCTTTCCCACATCCTGTTCAACTTGCACTAATGGCGCCAATCCCACTAAATCGGAACCTTTCTAAAATATTGGACAGTTTCTTTGTATATATGAAGATTTGTACATAACTTATCCGTAAATTTGTAATATTTGTAAATATTTGTAAATAACCGGGTCCTTTAGCAGTTTCAATGTACATGCAAAGTCTACGAGTAATACTTCTACACACTGTTACAGGATGTGGCTCACCACATCAATCTTATCGCTTGTGTCACAAAGGCGAAATGTCAGCTTGGTTCTTATTGTTAATAATATAAAGATTATATACTTCCAACTACTAAAAAAAGCGATGGAATGAGATTGTAACCCATGGTTACTAACATGTCCGTAGAAACCCAATTTACGGCATTGGATGGGCTCAATCCAACCGTAGTGCAGACACCGTACTGGGCGAACCTTCTTCTTGATTACGGTAACTCCTACGCCAGGTAAGTAATGTTAAGTAGTTTTGAGTAAACTCTTTTACCGTCAACCTTTAAAAACAATCTGTAAAGTAAATTCTGTTATAATATTGACACTTTTGTGAGTTTACATAACTACAATTTATTAACGGATATCTTCAGCTCTGTGTGAATTTCTATAGA
>JAQJVL010004590.1:0-43363 GCA_035578905.1 Stictocephala bisonia
CAAAGTACATAAATATACAGCCATTTACACAATGTTGTAGATAATTCACACATTATTTATATAGTTTTTAATAATAATTCTATTTAGTCAAAATCCTCACCAAATGAAGACATACTATATTTAGAAATGATACAAACATTTTATCAATGTTATCAATGTTATAAAGTTCTTTATAACATAAAACAAACTAGACTCTGAGTTAGGCCAGGCACTGTGAGATACCTTTTTATTTCTTTTCCGTACATTTTAATATTTAATTTAGTTCACAGTATTTAACTAAATAAGGATTTTATACATTAAAAAGTACCAGTGTACCATCTCGCCTGATGTCGTATTTACTGTATTCCTACGTGTCCTCCGTTCAGTATAACACTTAACTAATGCTAGTAACATTAGTAAAGTGTAGTCAAGTGTTACCTATCCAACTATCATGCAACATAACTACTGTTCAACTCTACTGTAGTGTATTTTATATTATGAAATATATATGTAAATAATGTATTATTGCAATCATGCTCGTAACAGAGTACTAACGAAAACGTTGATGTTTGATGCGAAAAGTACGTTAACTATGGGTATCGATATCATCTGCATGGCTTCATTAGAGGATTATTTGTACTTATTTAAAACTATTATAATAAAACAGTTGTGATCATAAATGTAAAATTATTTCTCTTACTCTGTGTAAAAAACTACTGGGACATACCTTTTACTGCAAATAATTAAATCATCGCAAATGAAAAATAGTAACCATCCTCACTCATTATTCACTGAATTATTTAGGTTTGTTATGAAATACATTTCAGATTTTGGAATAATTGAAGTTTCGGATTTGAGATTAGAAACCCAAACGTACTACATACAATCACAAATAACTAATAAACAGTAATTAAACTTTAACCAAGCATTTTTATTCCTTTATCATATTTATTACATTTATAAAAAGTAAATAAATGCATAAACAAAACCAAATATAATATATAAATAAGGAAAGGATTAATTATATTCATATTTTTAAATCTTACATCAACTGTTCTTTCTCTACCAGGGTCAATTAAGGTTTGTTAAATTGATTTATCTTCCCATACCTTTTTACTAGGTTGATGTAATAGTGCCAGGTGCTTTCCTACAGGTTCCTTTCCTTTCAGGTAGTTGCCAGTGGCCTTGACCGGAGGAGTACGATGTTATCGCAAGATAATGGCGTCAAGCAACATCGAGCGTGGCTGTTCCGTGGATGGGTAATCGTCTGAGTGAGCAGCCCACCTGCCCGATCACTGGTGGTGGTAAACCCTAAATTCGTTTGGTAAAGCAAGACATTCTTTAACTTTTATTTTCCTTCCTCGCCATTTACATAAATTATATTTAAATTATAAATTCTAAAGGCATACTTTTGTATCTCTATGTTTATATTCTTTACATTATGCACCAAAACGTAAACCAGTCTATACAACAGTTGTTAATACAAAACATATTTGTTGAAACATTGTAAAATATATGAAATAGGGCAGTGTTTTTTAACCAGAGGAACCAACCAAAGTAGTTATGTACCTTAAGACGGCTGAGTACCAAGTTGTAGTTTATTCCAATATCTCATCATTGCACTTTGATGATTAGGTTAATGCATTGATTAACAAGTTGGTTAACACTTCTAAGTTAACCAACGTATTGAAATCCTCATTGAAAGTAACCTGAACGGGCAAAAGCATAGAAGGATAGATACAAGAAAGAATGTTATTCTATGGCTTTCTGGAAACATGCTAGAATGGATTTGACAAATTATTTAACATACAAATAAATGGAAACTTAAAACAGCATACTCAAATAAAGTTTCACTGCTGGAACGCAGTGAGGTAATTTTCAACAGTAACAAAACTTCGGTTATTTCAAAAATAAAAGAAAGAATTATACCATTTTTATTACATAACCAATAGTATATCATCTGTATGATGGGCAGGAAACCGTCTTTACGTATACAGTATACTGACCCATCAAGCTATACATGTTGTTAAACTACATAGTGCTTTGTTTGTCACTCCTGGAGTAAAATATTGTAATAGTATATGTACATTTTATTTTATTTCATTCCGTCAATGTTGCAATAAAATAAACATTTTGGGAAATATATTTATATGAATATAACATTAATTATATTGTGATTTAATAGATCACAATATAATTAATAACGCGTGCTTATAAATGGGCACATTGGCTTATAAATGTGCGGAAATGAATATAATTATTAAACTATATTTTAATAATGTTAGAATCAAGTTACCTGAAGAACTAACTAGATATGGCATGTCCTTTAATAAACAATAGACACCACCATTGTAATCCACCAATTATGTATGCCATGCAATATTCGGTTATAAACAATAGGCTTCACCCAGGTATCCTGCCAACCATAGACGACGTGCAATATTGGGTTATAAAAAATATACACTACCTTTGTAGTCTGCCAACTATGTTTGCCGTGCAGACTTCGGTTATAAACTATTGGCACCACCCTGGTTACCTGCCAACTATGGATAACGTGCACTATTTGGTTATAAGCAATAGACACCACCCTGGTTACCAGCCAACTATGTATAACGTGCAGTATTTGGTTATAAGCAATAGACACCACCCTGGTTACCTGCCAACTATGGATAACGTGCAGTATTTGGTTATAAGCAATAGACACCGCCCTGGTTACCTGCCAACTATGGATAACGTGCAGTATTTGGTTATAAGCAATAGACACCACCCTGGTTACCTGCCAACTATGGATAACGTGCAGTATTTGGTTATAAGCAATAGACACCACCCTGGTTACCTGCCAACTATGGATAACGTGCAGTATTTGGTTATAAGCAATAGACACCACCCTGGTTACCTGCCAACTATGGATAACGTGAAGTATTTGGTTATAAGCAATAGACACCACCCTGGTTACCTGCCAACTATGGATAACGTGCAGTATTTGGTTATAAGCAATAGACACCACCCTGGTTACCTGCCAACTATGGATAACGTGAAGTATTTGGTTATAAGCAATAGACACCACCCTGGTTACCTGCCAACTATGGATAACGTGAAGTATTTGGTTATAAGCAATAGACACCACCCTGGTTACCTGCCAACTATGGATAACGTGAAGTATTTGGTTATAAGCAATAGACACCACCCTGGTTACCTGCCAACTATGGATAACGTGAAGTATTTGGTTATAAGCAATAGACACCACCCTGGTTACCTGCCAACTATGGATAACGTGAAGTATTTGGTTATAAGCAATAGACACCACCCTGGTTACCTGCCAACTATGGATAACGTGCAGTATTTGGTTATAAGCAATAGACACCACCCTGGTTACCTGCCAACTATGGATAACGTGAAGTATTTGGTTATAAGCAATAGACACCACCCTGGTTACCTGCCAACTATGGATAACGTGAAGTATTTGGTTATAAGCAATAGACACCGCCCTGGTTACCTGCCAACTATGTTTGCCGTGCAGACTTCGGTTATAAACTATTGGCACCACCCTGGTTACCTGCCAACTATGGATAACGTGCAGTATTTGGTTATAAGCAATAGACACCGCCCTGGTTACCTGCCAACTATGGATAACGTGCAGTATTTGGTTATAAGCAATACACACCACCCTAGTTACCTGCCAACTATGGATAACGTGCAGTATTCGGTTATAAGCAATACACACCACCCTGGTTACCTGCCAACTATGTATGACGTGCAGTATTCGGTTATAAGCAATAGACACCACCCTGGTTACCTGCCAACTATGGATAACGTGCAGTATTTGGTTATAAGCAATAGACACCGCCCTGGTTACCTGCCAACTATGGATAACGTGCAGTATTTGGTTATAAGCAATAGACACCACCCTGGTTACCTGCCAACTATGTATGACGTGCAGTATTCGGTTATAAGCAATAAACACCACCCTGGTTACCTGCCAACTATGGATAACGTGCAGTATTTGGTTATAAGCAATAGACACCGCCCTGGTAACCTGCCAACTATGGATAACGTGAAGTATTTGGTTATAAGCAATAGACACCACCCTGGTTACCTGCCAACTATGGATAACGTGCAGTATTTGGTTATAAGCAATAGACACCGCCCTGGTTACCTGCCAACTATGGATAACGTGAAGTATTTGGTTATAAGCAATAGACACCACCCTGGTAACCTGCCAACTATGGATAACGTGAAGTATTTGGTTATAAGCAATAGACACCACCCTGGTTACCTGCCAACTATGGATAACGTGAAGTATTTGGTTATAAGCAATAGACACCACCCTGGTTACCTGTCAACTATGGATAACGTGCAGTATTTGGTTATAAGCAATAGACACCGCCCTGGTTACCTGCCAACTATGGATAACGTGCAGTATTTGGTTATAAGCAATAGACACCGCCCTGGTAACCTGCCAACTATGGATAACGTGAAGTATTTGGTTATAAGCAATAGACACCACCCTGGTTACCTGCCAACTATGGATAACGTGCAGTATTTGGTTATAAGCAATAGACACCGCCCTGGTTACCTGCCAACTATGGATAACGTGAAGTATTTGGTTATAAGCAATAGACACCACCCTGGTTACCTGCCAACTATGGATAACGTGCAGTATTTGGTTATAAGCAATAGACACCACCCTGGTTACCTGCCAACTATGGATAACGTGAAGTATTTGGTTATAAGCAATAGACACCACCCTGGTTACCTGCCAACTATGGATAACGTGAAGTATTTGGTTATAAGCAATAGACACCACCCTGGTTACCTGCCAACTATGGATAACGTGCAGTATTTGGTTATAAGCAATAGACACCACCCTGGTTACCTGCCAACTATGGATAACGTGAAGTATTTGGTTATAAGCAATAGACACCACCCTGGTTACCTGCCAACTATGGATAACGTGAAGTATTTGGTTATAAGCAATAGACACCACCCTGGTTACCTGCCAACTATGGATAACGTGCAGTATTTGGTTATAAGCAATAGACACCACCCTGGTTACCTGCCAACTATGGATAACGTGAAGTATTTGGTTATAAGCAATAGACACCACCCTGGTTACCTGCCAACTATGGATAACGTGAAGTATTTGGTTATAAGCAATAGACACCGCCCTGGTTACCTGCCAACTATGTTTGCCGTGCAGACTTCGGTTATAAACTATTGGCACCACCCTGGTTACCTGCCAACTATGGATAACGTGCAGTATTTGGTTATAAGCAATAGACACCGCCCTGGTTACCTGCCAACTATGGATAACGTGCAGTATTTGGTTATAAGCAATACACACCACCCTAGTTACCTGCCAACTATGGATAACGTGCAGTATTCGGTTATAAGCAATACACACCACCCTGGTTACCTGCCAACTATGTATGACGTGCAGTATTCGGTTATAAGCAATAGACACCACCCTGGTTACCTGCCAACTATGGATAACGTGCAGTATTTGGTTATAAGCAATAGACACCGCCCTGGTTACCTGCCAACTATGGATAACGTGCAGTATTTGGTTATAAGCAATAGACACCACCCTGGTTACCTGCCAACTATGTATGACGTGCAGTATTCGGTTATAAGCAATAGACACCACCCTGGTTACCTGCCAACTATGGATAACGTGCAGTATTTGGTTATAAGCAATAGACACCACCCTGGTTACCTGCCAACTATGTATGACGTGCAGTATTCGGTTATAAGCAATAGACACCACCCTGGTTACCTGCCAACTATGGATAACGTGCAGTATTTGGTTATAAGCAATAGACACCGCCCTGGTTACCTGCCAACTATGGATAACGTGCAGTATTTGGTTATAAGCAATAGACACCACCCTGGTTACCTGCCAACTATGTATGACTTGCAGTATTCGGTTATAAGCAATAGACACCACCCTGGTTACCTGCCAACTATGTATGACGTGCAGTATTCGGTTATAAGCAATAGACACCACCCTGGTTACCTGCCAACTATGGATAACGTGCAGTATTCGGTTATAAGCAATAGACACCACCCTGGTTACCTGCCAACTATGGATAACGTGCAGTATTCGGTTATAAGCAATAGACACCGCCCTGGTTACCTGCCAACTATGTATGACGTGCAGTATTCGGTTATAAGCAATAGACACCGCTCTGGTTACCTGCCAACTATGTATGACGTGCAGTATTCGGTTATAAGCAAAAGACACCACCCTGGTTACCTGCCAACTATGGATAACGTGCAGTATTTGGTTATAAGCAATATACACCGCCCTGGTTACCTGCCAACTATGGATAACGTGCAGTATTTGGTTATAAGCAATAGACACCGCCCTGGTTACCTGCCAACTATGGATAACGTGCAGTATTTGGTTATAAGCAATAGACACCACCCTGGTTACCTGCCAACTATGTATGACGTGCAGTATTCGGTTATAAGCAATAGACACCACCCTGGTTACCTGCCAACTATGTATGACTTGCAGTATTCGGTTATAAGCAATAGACACCACCCTGGTTACCTGCCAACTATGTATGACGTGCAGTATTCGGTTATAAGCAATAGACACCACCCTGGTTACCTGCCAACTATGGATAACGTGCAGTATTCGGTTATAAGCAATAGACACCGCCCTGGTTACCTGCCAACTATGTATGACGTGCAGTATTCGGTTATAAGCAATAGACACCACCCTGGTTACCTGCCAACTATGGATAACGTGCAGTATTCGGTTATAAGCAATAGACACCACCCTGGTTACCTGCCAACTATGGATAACGTGCAGTATTCGGTTATAAGCAATAGACACCGCCCTGGTTACCTGCCAACTATGTATGACGTGCAGTATTCGGTTATAAGCAATAGACACCGCTCTGGTTACCTGCTAACTATGTATGACGTGCAGTATTCGGTTATAAGCAAAAGACACCACCCTGGTTACCTGCCAACTATGTATGACTTGCAGTATTCGGTTATAAGCAATAGACACCATCCTGGTTACCTGCCAACTATGTATGACGTGCAGTATTCGGTTATAAGCAATAGACACCACCCTGGTTACCTGCCAACTATGGATAACGTGCAGTATTCGGTTATAAGCAATAGACACCGCCCTGGTTACATGCCAACTATGTATGACGTGCAGTATTCGGTTATAAGCAATATACACCACCCTGGTTACCTCCTAACTATGTATGACGTGCAGTATTCGGTTATAAGCAATAGACACCACCCTGGTTACCTGCCAACTATGTATGACGTGCAGTATTCGGTTATAAGCAATAGACACCACCCTGGCTACCTGCTAACTATGTAGGACGTGCAATATTCGGTTATAAGCAATATACACCACCCTGGTTACCTGCCAACTATGTATGACGTGCAGTATTCGGTTATAAGCAATAGACACCGCCCTGGTTACATGCCAACTATGGATGACGTGCAGTATTCGTTTATAAATTATTGACACCACCCTGGTTACCTGCCAACTATGTATGACGTGCAGTATTCGGTTATAAGCAATATACACCACCCTGGTTACCTGCCAACTATGTAGGACGTGCAGTATTCGGTTATAAGCAATATACACCACCCTGGTTACCTGCCAACTATGTATGACGTGCAGTATTCGGTTATAAGCAATAGACACCGCCCTGGTTACATGCCAACTATGGATGACGTGCAGTATTCGTTTATAAATTATTGATACCACCCTGGTTACCTGCCAACTATGTATGACGTGCAGTATTCGGTTATAAGCAATATACACCACCCTGGTTACCTGCCAACTATGTATGACGTGCAGTATTCGGTTATAAGCAATAGACACCATCCTGGTTACCTGCCAACTATGTATGACGTGCAGTATTTGGTTATAAGCAATAGACACCACCCTGGTTACCTGCCAACTATGGATAACGTGCAGTATTCGGTTATAAGCAATAGACACCGCCCTGGTTACATGCCAACTATGTATGACGTGCAGTATTCGGTTATAAGCAATATACACCACCCTGGTTACCTGCTAACTATGTATGACGTGCAGTATTCGGTTATAAGCAATAGACACCACCCTGGTTACCTGCCAACTATGTATGACTTGCAGTATTCGGTTATAAGCAATAGACACCACCCTGGTTACCTGCTAACTATGTAGGATGTGCAGTATGCGGTTATAAGCAATATACACCACCCTGGTTACCTGCCAACTATGTATGACGTGCAGTATTCGGTTATAAGCAATAGACACCGCCCTGGTTACATGCCAACTATGGATGACGTGCAGTATTCGTTTATAAATTATTGACACCACCCTGGTTACCTGCCAACTATGTATGACGTGCAGTATTCGGTTATAAGCAATATACACCACCCTGGTTACCTGCCAACTATGTATGACGTGCAGTATTCGGTTATAAGCAATAGACACCGCCCTGGTTACATGCCAACTATGTATGACGTGCAGTATTCGGTTATAAGCAATATACACCACCCTGGTTACCTGCCAACTATGTATGACGTGCAGTATTCGGTTATAAGCAATAGACACCGCCCTGGTTACATGCCAACTATGGATGACGTGCAGTATTCGTTTATAAATTATTGACACCACCCTGGTTACCTGCCAACTATGTATGACTTGCAGTATTCTGTTATAAGCAATAGACTGCTAATTAAGTATGGTACCAAAATTCATTTTACAGTCAACATATTACTAATGTTACTAAGGACGATTGGTAAATGTTTAATATTGGCTCAGGAAGGAAATCATTTTAAATAATATACTCTTACTTAATTAATTAAAGACATATGTTAATTAACGTTTTTACTTTAAACTGCCTTTTATGACGTAATATCACACTTCTTAAAATACTTGCACTTTCAATAGAGAGTATAGTTTTATTTGTATTTAATATATTACACAAAATCCAGACACACAGTTGAGGTTGTTGGGCCGAAAACAATTATGATGGTTTAGGAATGACAGAGAAGATTTATTTTGCATCTCCTAACACAGGAGAAGAGTTTATTAGTTAGTTTCTCCAATAGCTTGAACGACGTGTGTAAAGGCCTCACTCATATTGGAGAGGGTACCTACTTACATGGAGCGGATATCAACAGTGTTGTTTCAAACTAATACTCACTGCTGTTCGTATGACACCATAAAATATAACGAGTATCATGGAGCTTAGACTATGGCATACAGAGTTATGACGATGTAATTTGTATGGAATAAAGAGTGTACTGATAAGAGAGTTAAGCTCACACCAGGGATCACTGGGAGATTTACAACCTTCTCCTTGGAGGCTGGAAAATATGACTACTTGTTTTTGTTGTGTGTGGAATTACATAAATAGTCTACGTTTCTTTTATCAGATAAATTTAAAGAAAATTATGTTTGAATACTTATGCTTGAGGGCCCTCTAGTCATTGTAGTAAACTGGTAGGTAAATATACTGTAGTAATCAATCTTACACTTTGTCAATGGGTGACTACTTTATTAATATTATATTATATCATGAAACATATTTGTGTTAACCAAATACTGTATATTCATATTTGTCTACACTAACAACAAAGTGTAGAAACGGTGTCTTTGGATGGGTTTTCTGTAGGCTAATAGAAAACACTCATAACATTGTGCATGTGTACCTAATATTGTTAAACAATATTAGGTAGACTGAACGTTTTAACATTTAACTGTTTTATTTAAGTTAAGAAGTATTGATGCGTATGTGTGTTAATTATTGTCATAATTTTTTTACTTAGTAACTTGTCTGCACTTTGTATTTTTGTCTCATGTGTGTGACTTACGTGTTATGCGTGGTGAAAGAGCACATTTATGTATTTTACCCAACTCGAATCAGTGTTTACTACCTGCCTGTCCTAAATGTAATTTTAGGAACATTTTTAGAAATTAACATGTAGTTTTGTTTGTTAGAATTGTTTAGAAAAAAACAAATTCATTTTTTAACTAATCTTTGAAATCAATGTTTGTAACAAAATCTTACGAAGAACGTACATTATTTTTATAATGTATATTATAAACTTAAAACGTTAAAATACTATTACAATACAATATAATACTAAAAATATGTACTCTATCTTAATATTTTACTTTACCTATTAATTTAATGATGTATACATCTTAATAAAATATGGGAGAATGGGCAGGTAATTTTATGATAAAAAGACGTTACTATCTGAAGATAGTATAATGAAAGCCGGTGAAAAAGAATGTCTGATGAAAAACCTTTTCAAATAAATTAAATTATAAAGAGTCCATTCTGTTGTTCTCTCTATATTTACTTCCAATGGTTTTATTTCTTTCAGTTGGACCAATTTTAAGGATTACAAAACCCTGATCGTGCTACGAGTAGTTATGCCCTTTGCGTAAATTTCGTCATTGATATAATTTGTTTGTTTGTTAGGATATTATACATGTTTGTCTTTAAAGTTTAATGTAAAACTGGTTGTGGACACAATTCAACAGACGAGTATGAAGCATCTTAGTCTGTATTTAATTACTAGTGTTACTAGTGTATTATTGATTAATTATTTCCAAAAAGGAAATCAAAACAGCTTATCGACTAACCAGTTGGAAACAATACATATATACAATTTTATATGTATAGACAGTCGTATTGTACACATTTTATTGTATAGTTGGCATTTTTGTTTAGAAAATCCAATCTAATACTTAATAATAAGGAATAGGTCGGACAGTTATCAATTTAGTTTTATTTTGGTTTGCATATAATTACATGTCTATAGTAGTGTAATCAAATGTCTGGTATGGATAATATTCCGGCTCTGTTTTTAAAATCCTATTTTCAATTTATAAAAGTTCCTCTTCTTCATATTATTAACAACAGTATTAAAAATTGTTGTTATGATAACTGCCCCCCCCCAAATCATTTAAATTAGGGAAAGTTTTTCCAATATACGAGGGGGGCCCAAAAAATCAATGTGTCAACTTTTGGGATATCGCATTGGCTAGCGTCATGTCCAAATTATTTAAATAAGTGTTAGAATACAACTTGAAAATTATTTAATCAGATATAATATTCTTTTTCAAAATTAGTTTGTTTTCTTTAAACACAAAAATTTAAATGATAATTTATTTTTGTAGACAAAAAGTATTCGTAATTCAATTAAACGTAATAAATACCTATTTTATCGTCTATTGATCTAGCTTATGCTTTTGACACTTTTGATCATATTGGGGTAGGAGGAACGGAATTTGATTGGTTACCAGTTCCCTTATTGATCGTTACCAAATCGTTTCAGTTAACGGACAATATATTACTAAACGGACTAATTAAAATTTTTCAAGGAAGAAAATTGATTATGGAGTTTTTCAGGGTAGTACGCTGGGCCCTCTACTTTTTTGATATTCCTGAATAACCTGGGTTGTCTAAATTTAGACGGGGGCAGATTTTTTTATACTCAGATGATACTGCTTTGTTTTTTGAAGGCAGTGGCTGGGAGGAGGCTGTCCGTCTGGTGGAGATGGGCCCTTCGTCGGTTTGATCAAAGTCGGTTATCTGTAAATTCATCAAAAACAAAATGTATGCCAATTTCTATTAGTGCCAACTGTGATCTGGGAAATGTGGAACTACACTTGCATTCATGTGGTGGTCAGCAGGGGTGTGTGGTGTGTGAATGCGTTCAGATTGTATCCTAATATAAGTATTTAGGGGTAGTTTTTGACAACCACTTGAAATGGAATGTTCATTTATCATATTTAAATGGCAGACTTCGGAAATTCATTTATATTTTTTCTTCACTTAGTAAAGTACTTTCACTTTATTTCATAAAAATTGTTTATTATGCTACATTCAATCGTTGTTGCAATATGTTAATCTGGCATGGGGCGGGTGTTACCGAAGCATTCTCTCTCCATTATAAATTACTCTGAAGTCAATAATTAAAACTGCCTTGCAGAAAAAATCACGTTTCCCCACAGACTTACTCTTTAAAGAATTTAAAGTGCTCAATATTTTTCAATTTTTCTAAGAACAGTTATTTCATACATATTTAAAACTAAAGAAAACTTATTTAACGAAATAACATATCCGTACTCAACGACAGCCGCATTAAACATTGGTTTCCATCCGCCTAGATTGTTCAAGACTATTATGTCAACATCATCAAATTACATTGTCAACACTGTTTATTCCAAGCTACCTCCGCATATAAAAAATACTCACCTTTGCACTATTGGTCTTTCTCTAAGGCTAACAACTACATTCTGGGTCTCGTTGCATTTTAGCAAGATTTGATTAGCTCTGAACCATTCTTCAGCATTGGCAACATCTACCTTTACATCTGATAACAGGTCATTATAATCACAGTTAGTAGATAAAATCGAAGTGTCGTCTAACAACACATGTAGTCATAACCACTGCACGTGTATGGGTGGGCGGGTGGATCTATACCACTAGACATGTATGGGTGGGCAGGTGGGTCAATACCACTGTACGTGTATGGGTGGGCAGGTGGGTCAAAACCACTGTACGTGTGTGGGTGGGTGGGTGGGTCAATACCATTGTACGTGTATGGGTACAATTAAAAAAAAAATAGGGGTATCAAAATTAGATTCAAACCCCACCCGCCCACCCATACACGTACAGTGATATTGACCCCACCCACCCACCCATACACGTACAGTTATATTAACTGTAAATAATAATAAATAAATGTATTATAAATACGTATAAAAAATTTGCTAATCATTGGTTCTTAGAACTGGGAAGAGATCATGTTAATTCATTTTTTCTTCGCAGTACAGATGATTGATCACCCTGTTGCGTGGCTGCTGATCAATGTATGTACGCGCGCGCCTTTTTTGGACGTAAAGTTTGAGTGAGTATAGAGTGTATTTGCGTAGGAAGGACGTAGATGTGTATATATGGGAGTGAATGCGAGTGTGTATGGAGTGTGAGTAGGGTATGTTTGCGCATCCAATTCTCTATAAAACTCTAACTTATAAACGTATGTTTAATTTTGACACTTAACTAAGTTTTTATTATATAAATATTATAATAGTTTTTAAATAGATACTTATAAACTGAATATCCTTTTCAAATTATTATAGTTTAATTACAATTATTAAATTTATTAGCTGATATAGAACTCATTCCCCACCCACAGGCTGTAGCCCATGTGGGAATTTTCAAGTTATTTTTTCATTTGTATTCTTTATTGTATTAATTATTTTTACTGAACGGATTTTCAATTCATTTCATACACACGGATAGCACTATAGATAACAACTTTAGATAGGCAAGTTCAATATAATCTATAGTTGATTTTCAAATGAATTAAACTGAGTAAAACATGTAGTGGAATGCGACCATATTGAAAAGCTCTCCAATCAAACAACATTGTTGTACATGAATAACAAGTAGAGTGTATTGGACATGCCTTTGAATATACTTTGCAAATCACTGGTAATTAAATTTGGTGATAGACTTTCCAAAATCACATTCCCCAATAGAAGTATCAGCTTAATAAACTATGTTATTTAAGGTTGTAAAACTATTTGATTTAAGGGTTTTGTAGTTGATGCGGAAATAAATGATTATAATAAATATGGTTCTGAAAGATAAAATGAAACCATTTCTTGATATATTTCAGTTTAACATCTATAGTATTTATTGAACTATTAAACAAAACCAACGAAAACAAATAATTATAATTTAAGTAAATACATATTATAATTTATGAAAACCATATATATTAAATAATATTTAATTTACCAAATTATGTTATTTAAATTTTAATTATTCTTTTGTTGTTATAATTTAATAGATTGGTGATAATTTTGGATATTTAATCTATTTATTTATTCATGTTATTCATTCTTAAGACGCCGATCGTCAGGATTTGGGTAAATATGGATTTTTTGGAGTGAAGAGTGTAGATGTAGCAATTGTTACAACTAAGGCTGACTATATTTTGGAAAGTCGGCAATTAAAAGCCCAATGACAAATGAACAGCCGGTAGCTATCAGCTGGCTCTTTTGAAAATTTGTTTTAATCAACTAAGCTACCAACAAATCCGACCAAAATCTATATATATTCTGAGAAGAGGATTAATTTAGTGATGAAATGTCTACTTTATGCCGTTATTGTACCACCGAAAATAAACGTGACAAAAATTTATATATTTATACCTTATATATTTATAAATGTATAAGGTAATGAAGTTATTAAAAAAGTAAATCATACTCTTTGAGTACTTATGAATGTGCACATATACTTAATATTGGTATTTAATTTTCGTACATAGTCTACATGAGAATAAAGTATTTAACAGATTTTACAAAGTATACTTATATGACATTCCTCCAATTCTATGGTCAAAAACGTTACACATAACTAGAGTGGCTTTAAAATCGGATTGTTTTGTTAATTTACTGTATATTAATTAATAAATAAAAGTATAAATAGCTTGTTTACTCAAAATATTTATAAGTTATATTATATTTATCACAATTAAAGCAACAGTTATAAATCTATTTAAATATCAGTACTATGTTATCATTCCTTGTTCAGTCCAGCTGTTCAGTGAGAGAGGATGGCAGTGAGGTATAATACGAGTAGCTATAAAATACCAGGAAGTGCATTGAACAATGTAATATGTAAAGGAAACTTTCTTAGTGAAAATAATGCAATGTTGGTGACCCACTTCTCCTACTTTTCATTTATGTAGATCAGATCCTACTTATTGTATTACAGATTCCAATCTACCTAACAGAAATAAACATGTCGTTAAAACATTTTTAATACGTGTTTTTAATTAGTGCATTAAAACTGTTCAGTCTGTAGTAAATGTACAGAAGTGGATGATGTTTTTGTAGAAAATCTTATAATACTACAATAACTAATTTACTTTTACTGGTAAATAAAATAAAAAACTTGAACATTTGATATGGTTTTAAATGATATACAGTATATTTTATTTTTTTATTGCAATGATATGCTTCATTAAAAAATAAACTTGTATTGCTTCATACGCATTTGAATTCAATGAATGTAAATAATGGAAGTAAACATATTATGTAATTATTGTAAGTAGATAAAACAAAAACATTTATAAAATAACTGATTTTAGAACTAACTTCATTCCAGTAGGATTCATTATAAATATGTAAACACTCGCAGATATAATTCTTCATTTGTATTTAAGAATGTAAATTATGGAAGATTATTCGATCTAATCGTACCTACTACAGCAGTTTGGGCCCTTACAAATCCTTTCCGTAAGACACGAGTAATGACTAATAAATAGTATATACTTGTCACCTTAAGTAAACGTGTCGTAGGGTCAGATCGTTGAGTCTAACGAATTATCACAACGGGACTACTTAATTGTTTAAGGGCGCCAATTACGAAATCAAACTAATGAGTTATACTGGTGAATACTTTATATAAATGTTATACTTTTAAAATTGAATCACTACTAATCACAAATAAAATTCTTACAATGGACACTGGAAGAATTATTCAAAAAATACTTTTAAAAGTTTGTCAAGTTTAAAATAAATATTCCATAGGATAAATTTCATTAAAGTTTTCCCGAAATATTTTTATGAAATTATAGTTAGCCCAGTCATACAGTAATACAACTCAAACTACATGTCTGACTACTCGAATAAAAAACATTTAAATGTCAATGCAGAATACTTCGAGTATGAAAACAAAAACACATTCTGACATCAGTGAGTAATTAATAAAACATTTCACAAATGTATTAAGGACAAAATATGTATTTATAACAAAATCAAGCAAATTAATTGTATTAGTGTGTCTTATTATTTTTAATTTAAATTATTTAGATTTAATATTACACATTTTGAATACTTTAAGTGATGTATATGACATTTAATATATCTGTGATAGGGGGAGGAGGGAAATGTGAGGCTGAGTGTTAACTTAGATGTACACTATAAATAACTATTAGGTAAAATAGGTCACAAGAACGTATTAACAAAGAGATTAGCGAAGTGCTCGAGAGTTAATGGAATGCATGAATAAAACACAAAACAACTCAGTACAAACTACAAAAGTACCGTTTAAGCATACTAAAAGTATAAAGCTATACGACAATGTATTCAAAATACAAATATTCTGTGATATTATAAAATAATATCATTGGTAATTTTTAATGTACTTGCTATGCAATGGCTTCTAAATTAGAAGTTCACTAGAATCAAAACAAAGGTGGGCTTAAAAACCACTTTGGGCAACTCCCGTTCTCCCCCTCACTGTATCCCGGCGTAGTGAAATTAAGGCAGGCCTATTATTCTGGCGTTATAGGCTTAACAGTTTCCCCTTATAGCCTTGCGCTTTATACAGATTCTACTTAAAGCGTCAACGGTGGTTTTTGTGGTCGTAACTACGCCTTAACGGTTTAACACCTAGTAAACAAAGGTGTTATGGCGTAGAATTTATGAAAGTTAAATATAAAACTATATTATTATTTATTAAATTGTATGATTATTTCGTTTGTTGCATTATTAAATTATTATTATTAATTATTATTATTATTAATATGTTGAAACATACTGTTTCACAATTTATAGACCCCACTAGATGGAAAACATAATGTAATGTATTCCTATATCCACTTTTACGTTAATTTAACTAGGGAAACGTATTAGATGTGTCTGAAATATCTAATATATTTTGGAAGTCGTATAGCTTGTAAAATACACAAACAGGCGTATCTTAACAAAACGTGCAATGAGTCAGTAATGAGGATTACACGTTTTGTAAACTATGGAAAATATAAGTCAACATATAGACATTTATTACTTATAGAAATATTGGTTATATTTAGAAAAAAAGAAAAAAACTATTCCTTACATGCATTGTTTGTTTTGAGGCCTTTATGTTTTATTGGTTTTAATTTAATATATGATTAGCTAATTGAAGCTGAACATTTTCTTTTAAAACTATTATTAAACTTTTATAATTTCTTTTCACTGAAATGGCTGCTATCTGGTTATCCATATGATTTTATTTCCACGTATGTAAGCTAAAAAAAGTAAACTAAACTATTTTTACAATATTTTGTTGATTTCACTTCCTGAGTGTCTTATTTCAATAATTATTATTTTGATATCTTAAATCAATGTAACAGAAAACATAGTGTTATAATGGTGACGAAAATACCGATTGCGTTTGCAAAGTGTGCATATTGTTTTATTCATTTATCAAGAAGAATGTGAGTTCCTGCAATTTATTACAATAGTAAAGTAAATAAATTGCAAAAAATACTAGATTTATTATCATATTGATATTATAACACGATAATTTAAGTACTATGGAGTTTAAAATAAAATATAACCTTAGACTTAGTTTTCAGGAAGTAGATCTCAGGTACAAACATAATTACAGCAAAGAACTGGTGGTTTATTTAATTAAAATAAATTTGTAATTTTATTAGTCAAGTACAACAAGCAAATTTTTAAGTGGTAAAATTTTATTTAGATAGTTTGCACCTAAGCTTTTTAATGTGATTGTTAGGTTTCTCTCAGTAGATGGAAAAAATGTTAATTAATGAATAAGTTAACTCATACTGAGATAAATTAAGAATGAATTTGGAAAGTAATTCATTGTTGTTCAGTACTTATATTTTAAGGTTTTATAATACCATTTAATGTGTTAACACTTTAGCATTAAGAAATAGTTTTTAAGCCAAGAGCGCATTTTAAGTTGTCTTATTTTTTAATTTGAAACATATCAACAGAGAGAAAGAGAGGGGAGGATAACGCTTTCTAAGCGATATAAATCAGGCGATATGACTTAG
The DNA here is from genome assembly GCA_035578905.1 of Stictocephala bisonia. Classification (NCBI taxonomy): domain Eukaryota; kingdom Metazoa; phylum Arthropoda; class Insecta; order Hemiptera; family Membracidae; genus Stictocephala; species Stictocephala bisonia. Next base: position 17,836 of record JAQJVL010004590.1, read on the forward strand.
TCAGTCGTCTTGAATCTGATTGGTTGGAATGCACTGTTCTAAAAACGGTTTTGCATCGACGCGGGGTTTACGCCACCCCAGTCTAGTAACGTCCCTTCTTCACGGTACACTTTCGATGTACACTTCTCTAATTTACATAATTTCTCTCTTTTGGAGGCCCTCTGCCTCGTTTTGTCTCTATATTTTATCCCTAAATCTCTATTAACCATTCTTAAACGTCTTTTAATATCTCTTGTAAATTCCCATTGTAATCTGTGCTTCAAGATCTTCTAGAACTTCCTTGTGCACGCTTCCGTGGCAGATGAACATTGCGAAAGCGTTCTACCACGATTCGTGTCAAGAAGACTCAAGATGAAATGAAGTGAGAACTGTCGTTCGTTGCGTTTCCCTTCATTGCACCAGGACATTGATGGACCTTGCTACCACCTCACCAAGGGTTGTCTCCGGATCTTCCCTCATCTAATTGGGATATTGGACAAGGTACTGTTCCATCATTTCATGTGTGTAACTTTGTTTATTTTTGTAAGCATCAACATATTGCTCGACATTTTTGTCCCATTTTGTAACAACAAATTATCCACGAACTCTCTCTATAGACATTAACTTTTTGGGCGTTTTTAAATATAAAATTCCCTGGTCCTTCGAATCAATTTAGATAAATATTTAATTTTCTCATCTCTCCTTTACCGCGCAATTGTACTTAAATATATTTCTTATTTAAAACAATCTACCAAAATTACAAAAAATGTTACTTGCCACCTTCATGTAAGTATTTTTATCGGTAGTACGCATATTTTTAAATTAAAAATATTTAAAGAACAGTAATTAATTTAGGCTTAAATCCTCACTGAGCGAACAAATACGCATAAATATAAGTAATAAGTAAGATATACTTTTCAAATAGATTTAATTTTCATAAGAATTAAACTGGAAAAAATGTCAACAAAAATTGACGACTTCAATAACTGAAATATGTTGTTAATGAGATTTCTATTCTAGGGTTGGCGTACTCTGAAGTAGTTCTTGTATAGCCACTGGTTATATACTTACTAAACTCCAGGTACATGTCCTCATAGCTTGCCCAGCTTAAATTCAAAGATGAAAATATGTAATTTGACATTTGAGGAAAACACGTTTCTGTGAAAAAAGTTTATTATGTGAGCAACCAAGTACTGAACATGTTTTTGTAGGTAAACTTACATTGTTCTTATTTAACATTTTTTTTACCACATTTAAAAAAATTCAACAATTGCACTCCTACATTATATTATTGCATAAATTTAAAAACATAAATCACTTTGTTTTATTTTTAAGTGGTTTTAATTCCTTTGTGAATCCATCTGGTTTGAAGAAGGTAAACCTACCTGGTTTACCGAAATCGATCATTATAATATTTTGTACCCTTTTTACATTGCTGTAACACATTTTTGTCGTTGTTATGATGTTCACTTGTCTTGGTTTACGATGTGACAATTAGGCAGATATGAATAATTCCACGTCATCATAGTGGTTTTGGATTGCTAATGAATTTATGTGCGGGTAAAAATAACTATGGTGCTGGTGTACATGACAAATAAAATATGTTGTTAATACGAGAGATTTCTATTCTAGGGTTGGAGTAGTCTGAAGTAGTTCTTGTAGAGCCACTGGTTACATACTTACTAAACTCCAGGTACGTGTTAATTATTATTAAAATATAAATTAAATATTAAAATATAAAATATTAAAAGCCTGTGAATCCGCTTGGAGAGATTATCCTCTGCAGTTTTAACAAGTCAGAACGTAATACGACATTAAAGGGATCATTGATTTGCTTCATATTTAATTGGTTTGGTGGGAAATTCATGTTTGAATTTTACTTATATTTATTGTCATTGTAAAACAAGTATGAAAAAGGAAATATAAACTTGTATTGGCTACTAAAGACGAGTCAGAAATCCAGTTTTGTGGGTCAGGCTTACTTACTACCAGACGAATTTACCAAGGGCACAAGCATAATACGTCATCATTTGTAGGGCCTCTGTGTATTAGGAGAGTAAAATATGTATGTAGGTGAGCTGACTACCTAAGTGCTAACTACACCTGGCAAGATACTACGAATTCACTAGACTGCATAGTCCTGCTACAACAGTAAACCATACCAACAGTAGAATACTTACGTTTTATTACTCTGTCCACCTGGTGAGATAGTTTGTACGAATACACCGGACTGTATAGTCCTGTTACAACAGTACACCACTGTGTTGCATGGATATCCATTACCAACAGTAGAATACTTACTTACTTAGAATACTACTCTGTCCACCTGGTGAGATAGGTTGTAGGCTATGAATACACTGGACTGTATAGTCCTGTTACAACAGTACACCACTGTGTTGCATGTATATCCATTACCAACAGCAGAATACTTACTTACTTAGAATACTACTCTGTCCACCTGGTGAGATAGTTTGTAGGCTATGAATACACTGGACTGTATAGTCCTGTTACAACAGTACACCACTGTGTTGTTGCATGGGTATCCATTAGTAACAATGAAATACGTACGTTTTACTACTCTGCCCAACTGGCGAGATAGTTTGTACGAATACACCGGACTGTGTAGCTCTTCTACAACACTACACCACTGTGTTGCATGGGTATCCATTACCAACAGTAGAATACTTACGTTTTACTACTCTGTCCACCTGCCAATATAGTTTATATGAATACACCGGACTGTATAGTCCTGTAACAACTGCACACCACTGTGTTGCATGGGTATCCATTACCAACAGTAGAATACTTACGTTTTACTACTCTGTCCACCTGCCGATATAGTTTATATGAATACACCGGACTGTATAGTCCTGTTACAACAGTACACCACTGTGTTGCATGGGTATCCATTACCAACAGTGGAATACTTACGTTTTACTACTCTGTCCACCTGCCGATATAGTTTATATGAATACACCGGACTGTATAGTCCTGTTACAACAGTACACCACTGTGTTGCATGGGTATCCATTACCAACAGTAGAATATTTACGTTTTACTATTCGGCCCACCTGACAGGATAGTATGTACGAATATACCGGACTGTGTAGCCCTGTTACAACAGTACACCACTGTGTTGCATGGGTATCCATTACCAACAGTAGAATATTTACGTTTTACTATTCTGTCCACCTGCCGATATGGTTTGTACGAATACACCGGACTGTGTAGTCCTGTTACATCACTACACCACTGTGTTGCATGGGTATCCATTACCAACAGTAGAATACTTACGTTTTACTACTCTGTCCACCTGCCGATATGGTTTGTACGAATACACCGGACTGTGTAGTCCTGTTACATCACTACACCACTGTGTTGCATGGGTATCCTTTACCAACAGTAGAATACTTACGTTTTACTACTCTGTCCACCTGCCGAGATGGTTTGTACGAATACACCGGACTGTGTAGCTCTGTTACAACAGTACACCACTGTGATGCATGGGTATCCATTACCAACAGTAGAATACTTACGTTTTACTATTCTGTCCACCTGCCGAGATGGTTTGTACGAATACACCGGACTGTATAGTCCTGTTACATCACTACACCACTGTGTTGCATGGATATCCATTACCAACAGTAGAATACTTATGTTTTACTACTCTGTCCACCTGCCGAGATAGTTTGTACAAATTCACCGGACTGTGTAGCTCTGCTACAACACTACACCACTGTGTTGCATGGGTATCCATTACCAACAGTAGAATACTTACGTTTTACTACTCTGTCCACCTGCCGAGATAGTTTGTACGAAAACACCGGACTGTATAGTCCTGTTACAACACTACAGCACTGTGTTGCATGGGTAAACTTTACCAACAGTAGAATACTTACGTTTTACTACTCTGTCCACCTGCCGAGATGGTTTGTACGAATACACCGGACTGTATAGTCCTGTTACAACAGTACACCACTGTGTTGCATGGATATCTATTACCAACAGTAGAATACTTACTTACTTAGAATACTACTCTGTCCACCTGGTGAGATAGTTTGTAGGCTATGAATACACTGGACTGTATAGTCCTGTTACAACAGTACACCACTGTGTTGTTGCATGGGTATCCATTAATAACAATGAAATACGTACGTTTTACTACGCTGTCCACCTGGCGCGATGTGTACTCAGCATGCTAGTTTTCTAAGTAGAAAACGTAGTTAAAACTACCTCTTCAATAATATTATACTTGGCTCTAATGTCATTAAACCGGTAATGTACAACAATTAATTGTAGGCAGTTGGATACCAATATAACGAGCAGAAAACCAGGTTAGATATTTCTATATATATATTGATTTATATATGTACAAAATAAACCGAAACAATATATACTGTGACAATCATCAGATGGCAAGTAGTTGATTCTATTAATCATATAGTGTTATTTATGTTGTTTATTTGCATTACAATGTATTTGTTCTGTCACAGCTAACGTAATTAGGTATACTGAGAGTATTTCCCAGAAGGGTTCACTACTAAGGCAGGTGGGCATACATCAGTTAGTGCAGTACATAGTGCATTACTGTAGTTACAGTTCAGTGTTCTCCGCCCAACTATCGCGCCAGGTGGACACAGCACTAAAGGCAACTCACGCCTATTAATCTTGTACACTCCTAATGTTAACCCATGTATAGCTTTAATGTTGTAATATTATACCTATGATATTAAATAGATATGAAATACCGATATTAAAACTCCAATTATTATTTCACCATACATTTTATGTATACAAATTTTAAAATTAATAAATATTATTAAATGAATGTTTCAATGAAACGAGTGTTTCTTGATACTTAACTTTTCTTGATAACTTTAGTGTCACTCGTTGTTTTAAGGAATATTTATCCTCAAAATATGGTTTTAATGAAGTTTTATATGAAAGAAATTAAAAAAACTCGGCCCTGCGGGCCTCGCCAGGGGGCAAGCCCCCTGGACCCCCGGATCTTTTTGCTTAGAGCCTACGGCTAAAATTCAAGAAACATGGAACATGCTTTAGCTGCGCTTTTTCTGTTTGCTGGCTCCTTTTTAATAATTTCTGCAAATGTATTTCTCCGAAAACAACGAATTTTAGATTTCATGTAAGGAATTACAAAAAATATAAACATATCTTAAAAATATAAATATATCTTTACTTTTTAAAATAAAGATATATTTTTCTTGAATTCTATCGTTCTAACGTGTTTCTCATTGAAGAAAGACTCGTTGACTGTAATTTTATACAATTTGTACAAAGGCGTTTTCAACAAATAAGCCAACCACTGTTTGACCGTTGTTTTTTTCACATGCCCCTTCAGGTAAGATGATTTATGTATCAACATGCGCTTAATATGAACGTTGAAAGCATAATCGTCATCCAGGTGTCGAGGCAGTTGTGAAACCATATTATTTACATCGACAGGTACATTCACAACTTGACCAATAATGCTTTTACTACCGTGTTCGTATCTGAGACGCCTAATTTGCATAAACGGAAGTCTCGGAGAAATCAAACGTTCGGCAATACAGTTGAGGGTCGGTAAATCGGCAGGAATGTCTGGGTAAACAAAACCGTTACTTCGTGATAACTGAGGGATTTTTCGGGATTGGTAAATCGATTGTTTACAAGTGGCACACAGCTTGAAGGTTGTTACATCTTCGTCGGGAAATTCAGCTCGTAATATGTCGTAACACTTGGGACCAACATTACTCAAGTCTTTTTTGAACCAAATTCGGTCACATACATCGCAAATATGGCCTAGTGGATTTTGTCGGAAACGAAGGTCAAATTCGTGGTCAGCTAAGGCGTAGTTAGTTTTCAATAATTTGTTAGGTACATTGTTATCTTCATCGGATTCGAGAGGTCTTTTCAGAGCCAGTTTCTTTAGTTTTAGACGTTGGCGGTACTCTTTCATCCGTTCAGCAGCGGTTTTGGCAGCAGTTTTGATCGGTTTACACTCACCATTTTCGTTGGGTAGTGATTTTTCGGCAGCTTTACGCGCTTTTTATTCCTTTTGACGTTGAGCACCAGTTTTGGGTTTCTTTGGTTCAGTTATTATTTCGGAGGTTGCGTTTCCGAATCCAGATGTAGATCTATCAGTAGAATGGCGAGTACATACACCTGACGATGTCGAAGGAGGGCAATCTGATCCAGGACACAACATCACCGGTGGACGGCTGGAGGTAGACTGATATGTAAATGAGGACTGGATTCTCTAATTAGGACTTAATTTTGTATATTTTTAACAAGAGTTGTCATGGAAACTAAAGATGTACTTTGATCAACGCTTGCAAATAAAATCATTATTGAAGTCAACACTGATATGTCATTGTGTTTTCATGGTTACGCGTCACCCTCCCGCGTAACGTTTTCAGACAGTTAGGTCAAGACTAAAGCATGTTCCATGCTAAAATGGTGCATGCTAATTGCTATTTCCTTGCATTCTAATTAAAAGATAAATGTTATGTTTATGGTCAGTTCTATATACGAGCATTTTAAATACACAAATGGCACCCCCAGTCACCTGCGTCACAATGTGCTGAGATGATGACCTGGACACATTTTATAAATATATAAATAACTACGACAGTTTTAAAATACAGCATCTAATCTTTTCAGTTGGATAAATACATACCCGAATTCGAATGCAGTTTATTTTGGATTGAGGTACTCCCCTTTATCGAACGGCATGTTTAAATACTACAATAAAACTACCGCATTTTTAGGGAATATTATGGTTATTTTACAGGAATAGGTAAGCCAGAGAAACTCTCTAATATAAATATCACACATTTTTCCAATAGCCTCGCAATTATGTAATGCCGGCCAAATTTGGTTAGCAGACATTATTTATGGAAAATTAAGATTGTAGCTTTTACTGGGGAATAAACCATCCAGAAATTGAAAAAAACTAGCTATTAAATAACGTGGTTACCACTCTGGTTAGTGAAAAATAAACATTTTTGTATTAAACGTATTTCAATCACATTATATATCTAACTGATTAATGAAACTTGCTCCAATAGTGACTATACCAGTAATTTTGGGAGACATGTTCCAGATTTATTCTATTTTAAGAACGTTATTGAAAAAGGTGAGTAGGGTCACTCAGACTTGGTATTAGCTGATAAGAGAGAAGGTATACAATGAAAAATTCTTTGCTTTACAAATAAACCACTTCTATTCATGGCTTATTTATTTTGATGATTTTGTTTAAACTAGGGGATACCTCTGTACACTTCATGTGCTATCTCACTACAATCTTTTCACCTTGACCGTGTAATTTCATTAATTTTCTTCACATTGCACGCTTACCTGCGACTAAGGTAATAAAAAATAATGGTTGCACCGTCACTTGTCAGTCTTATACCGGTGTCAAAAATAACAGTTGCATCGTCACTTGTTACTCTCATACAGTTGTCAAAAATAACAGTTGCACCGTCACTTGTCAGTCTTATATCGTTTTCAAAAATAACAGTTGCGCCGTCACTTGTCAGTCTTATACCGTTGTCAAAAATAACAGTTGCACCGTCACTTGTCAGTCTTATACCATTGTCAAAAATAACTGTTGCGCCGTCACTTGTCAGTCTTATACCGTTGTCAAAAATAACAGTTGCGCCGTCACTTGTCAGTCTTATACCGTTGTCAAAAATAACAGTTGCGCCGTCACTTGTCAGTCTTATACCGTTGTCAAAAATAACAGTTGCACCGTCACTTGTCAGTCTTATATCGTTTTCAAAAATAACAGTTGCGCCGTCACTTGTCAGTCTTATACCGTTGTCAAAAATAACAGTTGCACCGTCACTTGTCAGTCTTATATCGTTTTCAAAAATAACAGTTGCGCCGTCACTTGTCAGTCTTATACCGTTGTCAAAAATAACAGTTGCACCGTTACTTGTCAGTCTTATACCGTTGTCAAAAATAACTGTTGCATCGTCACTTGTCACTCTCATACCGTTGCACCGTTCTAAGTTTTCTCATTTATATGGTGAATCATGATAAAAACCTTGCTTGGCTAGTATCGGTGTAGTTATTATTTGCCTTATTTTTTTACTTACCTTTTTACCTTAATTTTAAATACTTTTGAAAGTATTTAAAAACCCTTTCTTAGTACGAATTGAGAGCCTATAAAGATAGTTATGCCATGTTTCACGATCTAAAGCCAGGTTTTGAGAAACTGCCACCCGTTAATGTTATTTGGCTGTATTATTTATAGATACCTGCAATAAAAAAATGTTTGTAGTGTTATAACGCCCCATTCATTAAATTTATACGATATCAGTTATGGTTAAATGGGAATGGTATACAACCTAATATATTACAAGCCATATAACATTTGAGAAGGACCCTTAATATATGAAGCAATAACAGTCGCATAGTTTGTGTTATTTTAGGTACCAGCTTGTATAAGTTGACTAGTAATATAAATGTGCTGCACTAGATAACCAGTAATTCTGACATTACGTGTGCATCCTCTCCGAATGTTTCCCTTCCGTTTCATTAACTGATATTAACAATTCAGAACAGGTAATGAGATTAGTGGTTGGATTGAATTATTACTGGCCTCGTTAAGTAAGGCTTTAGATTAATTACCTATAAACAGGTTATTGTAACAACAACGGTTGATTTAAGCAGTCAATATAACTTATTCCAGCGAATATTGAAATTGTAAATGATGATACATGTAGAAAACTTTATTTAATAGTTAGGAGGTATAGAGCATATAAAATAGGCTATAACTTGGTTGAAACCTTTGTTAAATGTTAAGTTTTGGACAGAATATTTCAAAAATATTTTGGAGCAATAAAGACTAATGTGCCGAATCCACTAATTACTGCTTCTATATTATACCTATTTACTATTCTTACTTTTATATGTTATTAGTTCTTTCAAAAATAATAATAAATTTATTTCAGAATATTTAAACGTACTATTGATATTTCAGAATATTTAAACAAGCATGGTGTTACTAACCCAACCACCCACCCATACAAGCACGTTGTTCCTAACCCACCCGCCCACCCATACAAGCACGGTGTTACTGATAAACCACCCACTCTTACAAGCACGGTGTTACTAACCCAACCGCCCACCCATACAAGCACGGTGTTACTGATAAACCACCCACTCTTACAAGCATGGTGTTACTAACCCAACCGCCCACCCATACAAGCACGGTGTTCCTAACCCACCCGCCCACCCATACAGGCACGGTGTTACTAATACAAGCACCCACTCTTACAAGCACGGTGTTACTAACCCAACCGCCCACCCATACAAGCACGGTGTTACTGATAAACCACCCACTCTTACAAGCACGGTGTTACTAACCCAACCGCCCACCCATACAAGCACGGTGTTACTGATAAACCACCAACTCTTACAAGCATGGTGTTACTAACCCAACCGCCCACCCATACAAGCACGGTGTTACTGATAAACCACCAACTCTTAAAAGCATGGTGTTACTAACCCAACCGCCCACCCATACAGGCACGGTGTTACTGATAAACCACCCACTCTTACAAGCACGGTGTTACTAACCCAACCGCCCACCCATACAAGCACGGTGTTACTGATAAACCACCAACTCTTACAAGCATGGTGTTACTAACCCAACCGCCCACCCATACAAGCACGGTGTTACTGATAAACCACCAACTCTTACAAGCATGGTGTTACTAACCCAACCGCCCACCCATACAGGCACGGTGTTACTGATAAACCACCCACTCTTACAAGCACGGTGTTACTAACCCAACCGCCCACCCATACAAGCACGGTGTTACTGATAAACCACCCACTCTTACAAGCATGGTGTTACTAACCCAACCGCCCACCCATACAGGCACGGTGTTACTGATAAACCACCACTCTTACAAGCACGGTGTTACTAACCCAACCGCCCACCCATACAAGCACGGTGTTACTGATAAACCACCAACTCTTACAAGCAATGTGTTACTTATAGTTATTACCAATTAACTAGATTCGTCTGGTTATTTCTAGATAAAAGATTTCCTTGGTAATATTTATTAGTGAATCTACCCTTGACTACAACAAGCAGAGAACACTTATACACTATTGCCTGAATTTTAACTTTATTTTAATATTTCTAAGTTTTGCTGTGCAATCCTATATTTTTGGAGAAATCTTTGTAATTTTATAATTAATAGTTTTAAAAATGTTAGATTTATGAGATAACCTAACATATCCTTGATATTTTATAACTCTGTATTAGCTGAACAACTAAACAATTTGTATTAATTGGACATAAAAATGGATTTTTTTATTATTATAGAATCATTTTTGTATTTTATGATGATTACGGATAGTTAAAACGTGTGTAAAGTTAAAGCTGAATATATTTAAACAATAATGCCGTATTTCGAAACTATGGCACTTTAATGACAGCAACTAAATATAGTTTATTTTTTTAATTTGTTTTTAATGTATGTAAATCCTTCCCATTTTATAATTTGTTGTACAGTCTTCAAAATTCATAAACACTATACGTCGTTATTTATTATTTTAGTAAATGATAGTAAACATATTACAAATTATTCAATGTATAAGATTATTGTATAAAGTACAGTGTTATATGTCATATTAAGTAAGCCGGGGATTGCCCCCCAGTTTATCTTCAATATAATCCCCATATTGAAGATAAACTAAACCAAAAATAACTCCCTTTCACCTATTGAGGTGAAAGGAAGTTATTTTTGGTTAAGTTTATCTTCAATGTGGGGAAAGAAATTCCTTGTTTGCTCACCAAAGATCTATTGTGTTCTGAATGCAGTGGAAAATATATTAATGAACACAGATTGGTAAGGAAATACTTCTATTACCAGGATCTAACACCCCCTCGTAGGACCATAACAGAGAGATAAGAATTAAAACACATGAACACTCCGTTATCTTAGGATTCTTATTTTTACTAACGTAAATCAGGGAGTTAATCAAAAAGAAAAATGGTAATTTTTTACATATCAAACACTATGTAAGTTATGCAGAACAAGCTTTGTTTACTAAACAAGCAATGTACATGTCGTTTTTATTCTTCAGGTCATTGCAGCTTTCACTTTCAGTACCTCTCCCCCTCCACACTATAATCATACTACCAACTACTGAAAAATAATGGAGTATTTATTTTTGTTTATATATATATATATAATATATATATATATATATATATATATATATATATATATATGTTGTAATTTCTTTTTATTTCACAATAATTTTTGATTTTTTGTGTAGTGTACATTTGATTATTTTTTCTGCTGCAAATATTTGCTATAATATTTTGTACAGTATATAATTATTTTTAATTTATTGTTGTATATTTATATCCGTTATTTTTTTCTTTAAATGAATAATTATTTTAATTTTAATCCGTACAGTTGTATACAGAACTTAAATATTGTTATAAACTTGATTGTATATGTTTAAATTTATATTGTTAATTTTATATGTTCATGTTGTTTCAAAATTTTCCCATCAATCAACTCATTTATTTATCTTCAAAATATTTTACAGTTAATTAAAAATATTAAATAACATTATACTCACTATTAAAACAAGTTGACATGAGTAATTATATATTAGCAATCCATAAATTATGAAATATTTTGTTAAAAATAAAGTTCATCTTTCAAATAGCCTTCAGGCTAGAAACATTAGTATACATTGCCTGTAAGACATTGTATTTGCGCATGAGAGAATATATATTAACATCAATAGCCCAAATAATATTTAAATAAAAAGCGATGTTATATGCTTTCATAAATTGTTAATTGTAAATTTGTCTTATGTATCACGTAGTGTTAGAACAAATAGAAATAGTGCCAGGTAAAATGTACCTATGTGGTACAATAGAAGTAAATAATTATAGAGGGTGAACAAAAGCATGGAAACGCTTTCACAACTTTGAAATAGTAAAAGTAGTGAAAAGCTTTTACAATTGTAAATTGGAAATGCTTTCAATTGTAAAATTGAAATCTTTTACAAAGAAACTACTTTTTTATGAAAGCGTTTCCATATTTTTTCCAGGCTGTATATGTAATATTTATAATTTACAGTACAGTTATACTTACAAAATATAATAAACACATGAAAAGAAGTATTATATATTCCTATACTTCCCTTTGTAGTGTTTATACACAATTCCAACAATTATAATTGAAATATACATACACTTCAATGTTAAGTAATCAGAATGAACTCAATGTACTGATAAAATAATTTCTCATGCTATTTTAGCACATTTGATGAAATATTTATTATACTAATCTTTAATTATGCAGCGAAATTACACAATACATGTCCTATTTTACTTACATGGCATCAAACAGTCTAATCAGACTTGTTTCTTTCAATACAGATTCCAGTTTATTTTTTTAAATTTAATATAAATGGCACCTAAAAATAATCAATCTTCCTTTATTGCACTTTAAAATCCTGAGTAAATACACAAATTTCAGTTTGGTGAAGTACATTAGAAAGGCAATTTCACAAAATTGCTTGTAACATATTACATTATAGGTTAACCTTCTTAATTTTAGCTGCAGCTTATTAAAAGACAATTTATACTCAAAGATTGTATGAAAATTATAAATATTACTAACAGCATAAAAGTGATTATGCAAAATTATCCTTTGTTCGTCCTTGGTATTGTGGCTGTACTATATAAACCTATGTTTGCTATGAAAACCTATTACAAGTTTTTAGTAAAATACCATTTAGTGTATTACTAACTCTTGGTTTCAATTCATTTTTGTGGTTACGTCTTACATAGGTTATGTACTTTTAAAGTGATTTGCTAAGATATAATAATAATGAATTGACAGTTTAAAACAACGATATACCTAAGTTGCACTTATATATAATACATTGCAAACTAATCTACATAATTATACATCTATAGTAATAATCGTCATACGGTTCTAGCTCTGCCATCGCGTGGCAAACGGGAGAAATAACTACTCGACACACATTAAGTGCACTGTTGATGCAATGTACGTTTCTTTTTCTCTGCGGTTCTGACCAATACGTCCGATTACGGGGAGAAGTTTCATTCGGTACTTGAGTTGTGCTTGTGACTTGAGTTCTAATCAAACTATTTTTTGAGTAAAATTTAGTAGTAGTAAAATTATTTCTTGATTAAATTTGGAAAAACTTAAATTGATTGTCTGTTTATTATACAAACAAATTTTCATTTTATATAGTAGAGTGCTACATTTTATCTGATTTTTTTACCGGTAAACAATGTTTTAATACATTTAATTCAGTGGGAGGGATAATTCAATACAGTATATAGCTGTATTGATCACTCTGTTTCAGTCTATATGACTATCACTATGTTATATAAGCCAATATTGAATAGATCCAGTTATGGTGAAGCAGCATGTTGAATATTGATAACCTTACAAATGGAATATTCAATCCAGTACTATAGTTATCCACTAGACCAACTTAATGACAAAAAAATGTTTAAAATAACTTGTAGAGTAATATAGTTGGTCGTTTATAAATTGCAGGTATTTATACGTTACAAAGAAATATAAAAATCACAGCTTCAAGGGATAGCATGTATTAAGGTGATACATTTAATGAACCATCATATGACCAATTTAATTAACGATTATACATTTATTTGTATATACTAAAATTAAATTATATTATTTTTCATAATATATGTATTATACAAGAAAAAAACGTTCAACGCCCATTGTCTTTTTTTAGAGAATATAGATTCTTTTATGTATCGCTGCGGAGGCGTCTAAAACTCTAACCGAGCATTCAGAGAACCATATAAGAGAGGCATAGATACGTATGTACAGTGTGTAGAATATGTTCTGACAAACCAGAGCCAAGTTAAAAGTGAAATTGAATTAATTTACAGGCGTAAATACGTATGTGTAAAATAGTTTTTCCACAGCAAAATAAATTAGATGTTGAAATATTTGTTTTGTGATTTACTACTTCAATCTTAATCATGAATTTGGAGAAACCACTTTAACTTTATTTTATTTTTATTTGATTTTCTTACCATAAAACCGGAAATAAACCAAATTACTTTGGGGTAGTACAAACATGAAATACAATCCATATATTTTGGGTATATTCCAAGTTCATTATCATCCCTAAAATGCACAATGTGCTTAAAATATACTCATAATATATAAAATATATCATAGAAAACACTTCATACATGCATAAGGATTACAATTTGATAACAACAAAAAATACTTGTAACTTTACCTAATTATTTACCTACCTACATAACCTAACTAATGATTAGCGTAATACTTAATAATGTTTAATTTGATGTTCTTATTATCTAAAAAGTTTCTAACAAATTGATAAAATACTAGCAATAAACAATAAAATGAGAAAAAACATACCTCATATGATTTAAAAATACATAATAGTGGCCGAGTGGTCTAAGACATCAGGAGCTTGAGTTGGAGATAAAGTAGGTTCGAATTTAAGCCTCGACTAAAATTGTTTACCAGTAATGTGCACCTTGTACAGTACTGGTTCTAAACAAGTTCTCAGCAAGGATCAGTAGTCTGTGGGAAATGGCCCGAGTATATTGAAAAGAGATATTTTCATCTCCTTCAGTTTGAATACTGTGTCTGGTTAGTCTAGCTGTGAAATTAAGTTATGGATGATAATAACGTAAAAATAACTCAAGAAACTAGTTCAAAATAAACAGGAACTACCTTATCTCCAAATTAACAAAGTGTTTAATCATTTAAGTCACTTTAATAGTTAATTATTCTAAAATAGGTTAGACAAAAGTAAGTTCAGACTGAACAGTTATTAGGAAATTAATTACCACGTTACTTATTCAAATGAAAAGCAGCTAAGTGTATTAATTTTGGATGACATTTATAAATGGAGACAGGTGACAGGGAAACTCTGGATGAATAACGAGGTTAATCTTGTCTCACAGAATGTTTCATAATAACTCAATGTTCTCCGAAATGAAATAATTCACTCTTGTCTGATAAAACTTTATAATTCTGTTTAGATACTGACGGGAATAGTTTTATTGTTTATTCCATTGTTCATTATTAAGACGCCAATCATAGAAATATAGGTGAATATAAATGGTTAATGGTTGTAGAACGAGTGAAATTGTTGTAAATAAATAAGGTTGACTGTCCTTAGAAAGAGGAATTTATTATCAGCCCAATAGCCACGGAAACAAAGGAACCTACAGCTTTACGTGGAATCCAAACCACGTAGTGCTGGTCTGATTTTCAGCTAATTGACAAGCCTTATACTCAATTATATTCCCTACACAACGCCAGGACTCCCCTGCAACAACCACACAACCCCCAACTTAGACACCGTAGACTTCTCTAGTAGTGTTTACTCCGATGGTGACCATTGAATGGACGCCATGTTGGTATAAACAAGACCGAGCATACTACCTACCGCATAAAATCTCCACATCACGTTGTCCCCTTCTAGCTGAGTTACATATCACTGCGCCACTACTGCCGATAGAAGTGGGTAAAATGAAAAATATCTCCATTCGGCTCACAGATATTGTTACTTAAATTTCACTAGTTATTATTTACCTCATAAATAAAATGTGATTAGTTGTAGTTTTTAAAATGTGTCATGTTATTTAAGAAAGTAAGTTTACTACATGTTAATATACTGACTGCCAATAAACGGTTGTGTTTTAGCTTGTCCTAACTTACAAGCACCTATGTTAAAAGACAAACAAATTTTACTATCACTTGTTTTTTTATGCAAAATTTACTAACAGGCAACTGTTCTCTTAAGTTTTTGTATCATTATGACATTTACTTTTACTCTCATATCATCACTAAAGTCCGAATAAAATAACTTTGGTACTGGTGGAACGGCCACGCGCCTTTGGCCTGAAATGACCAAACTCTGAGTTTCAATTTGCTTCGAAACGTATAATAATTAAGTAATAAGATTCCAACTAGTTGTATATTGTTACCATTATTTATAATTATATGTTATGTTATTTAAGAAAGATTTATGGTGAAGATTCTCCATAAACAATTTTTTTTTACCGAGATATTTGTGTTTAAGAACTCATTTTTATAAGTGAAATTGCACGTATGTCGTTTTTAACCTGTTACCATAGTGAGGATAGTAATAATAAAATAATTTCTTGCGGATGGATGACATTTTCATTCACTATGATTTGTTTGGTATAAGACTCATTTAATAATTCAAACAAATTAATGAGAATTTAATTGTTTTGTAACCCTTGAAAGCCGGGAAACAAGAAACGGTAGAAAAAATTTCTGTTAGCAAACATTAACTGTGTTATTTAAGTATTAAAACAATAATATTGTAGCACTTAAAAACATGCAGAAACATAATAAAGAGTTGACGAGGTAACTCATAGTATAACTCATGGACGCATAAGGTATACTCTGCTCAATTGAAAGTGTAGACCGAATATTCAGCCCAAGCGTAAAATAATCTGAACAATAATAGGGCAACGATATTTTTAGATAAATATTGTTCTTCAGTATAAGGTAAGTTAGTTGACTTTGAGGTGTGTTTTTGTTCAGTTTTTAATCGATTTGTCCGTCCTTGGTATAGTTTAGCCACCAGTATATTTTTATTACAGTAATTTAGTTTAAGTGCTAACAATTTATCAGTTTTATTAATTAATTACCAGTGTTTAGTTTTTAGTAAAATTATAATATTTAGGCCCTTTCGAACTATATATATTAATATTTTATATAATTATATATAATACTATATATAATATAGTAATATATATAATATTACTATACTATATATAATAACTATATATAATAATAATAGTTAAAGGTCTATTATTACTTAATTGACAAGAAGGCCTTATGTTTGCAATGGAATAGCTGAGCCAGTTAGTAAACAATGCGCGTGTGGTATCATCACCGCCCTATTGACAATCTATTTTTAAAAACTACTGAAACTTTCTTCCTAATTCAAGAAAAAATTATTTAATACTAGAGTATGATTTTAGTATCATTTAAATAACACAATCAATTTAGGTTTAAATAAATATTGTTTAGCTTTTGTCTTTACCAAGTTTGCAAGGATTAACAAAAAAAATTAACTTCTCATTAACTTGTTTGAAAATAAAATGAATCGTCGACCAAACTAATCACAATGAGTCAAACTGTCTTACATCCTCAATAAATTATTTCATAATTATTATCCACGCTAAAATTACAGGGTAAAGACGAATTACGCACAATTTCACTCATAGAAACGTACTCTTAAACACAAATATCACAGTACAAAGCATATTAGTTTATTTTCTGCTGTATATTCTTGATGGAATTGGTTAGGTTGTAAATATAAAGTCATTTTATAGTAAAATTCCACAAATTTAGTTTTCATAAATCTTATGAAAACTAAATTTGCAGGATATCAAAGTGACTTTCTATACCTGCGTGAGTGCGTGCGCGCGCGCACTTGTGTGTGTGTGTAAATGCAAGGCACACATTAGCCTTGCTATTTTTTTGGATGAAAATATTCTCCATCTCCGATATGGCTGAAACGATGTACAAATGTCGATATGTCAAAAACACCTTATCTGGAAGTATAATGCTGTTTTTCCATTACACAAACCTTCAGTAAAGATGGAAGGAATGTGAGCGTGGAATGTACCAGATTTCTTTAAAATGTGTAAATGAATAATTGTGTAAATAATAATACCTATCTGATCCAATTGGTTTGATTTTTATTGTTCAGCTATTTACAAGTCATCATTAACAAATATATAAAAAATAATGCCTTAGGATAGTAAATTTTGATTGCTAGTCATCTTTGCTGGATCCGTTCAATGAGGTATGATTAAAGGTTCGGAAATATAAATTACCCAGTAAACTTTTTCACCTCTGAAATTTACTTGGTTGAACAATTATGCCTTAACAAGGCTTCAAGGCTAATATTTCAGAACTGGTTTTAATCATCTTCTTTCCTTCAACCCAGACTACAAAGGTACATTTACTAGACGAATAAAGATTTTTAAAAAATAAAAATATTTACGAATCTTCACATTATTTACTATTACTTCAAAAATTCCCGTCATTTTTAATATTAGAACTTATACTATTGACATATACTCATATTAGATACAGGTTACCTTAAATGACTTTTTATTCTAAAAAAATATAGCAGGTACTTGTTTACGGAAGAATAATGCACACCTATAAAGTTTGAAAAACTACTTTTTACGTTACCTTAGTTTTTTATCTGCCATTTGAAAAAAAAACTTCAAAAACAAAAATGTTTTGTTTTTCGAGACCTTTAATTAGGTAGGCTGAGGACTCGGACTGTGGGGGGCATTTTATAAGGTTCAGTTCACGGTCATTACTTCACTCGTTGGTTCAAGTTCACGCACAGGCATTGAGGCCCATGTGAACTTACGAGTAAAGTTTAAAAAAAATATTATTTACACATATTCATGTTTCGTCAGTTTTAACATTCGACTTGATGAGTAATTAATTTATTCTCTTTCAAGACGTGCATTTCAAAATAATCAATATTCAAACAAATGTCTAAAATTAAATCAGTTCAAACGAATCTGTATCATCTTATCAAAGCAAACATTTTGTTTATAATCTCCTAGTTCAATTTTTTTTACTTTAAAATAAAACTATTCTTGGAATGATTCTTGTACATAAAATGTACACATCTTGCTGTTATGTTGAACATGTATGGTACAACTTAATGTCTAATGCCTAACGGCCGACCTGAGTTTTACTGTATTTTATAACTAACTGGCTTGCCACAATGTCAGTACTATTATACTAAGGTATTGAGAGACGGTGTGTAGTCTTCTTGCATCCAGCACCTAAACTACAGTAGAAGTTAGTATGAAACTCATTGCGTAATTATATTTGTTAGTGTTTTTAATAATAATTGTACAAAAATTGTCTACAAAAGTTGAATATATGACTAAATAGTCCTCTCTTATTACTAACCCTAAAAATAGTAATACACATTTACTGAAGCAAAAACAGTTTACTATGTTCATTTATTTATTTTCAAGATTCCGATCGACTGGATGTTAGGGATATTATATTTTTAATGAGTATGATGTGTATTCATGAGTGAATACAGTAATTGTTATAAACTAAGGCCGAATATTCCATAGAAAGTGTCATAAACCAATAACAAATGAACAGCTGGTGTTTATCAGCTCATTCCTTTCAATATTTACTATCGTCCTGATCGGTATTGAACCTCCAGCTTATGAAGCTAGGCTTTAACTAACAATGGTACCGACCAAATGGTTAACCTTCATATAAATATACTATTGATCAGCAATATATTGTATACTGCTTGTTTAACAATGCATGGTTCATCACCTAGGTGAATACGACATAACTTAACCTTAAGATAACGTAAATCTCTTAAGGCACAGAGCGGTTTAAAAGGGAAGTTGTGTAAGATGAGTTTGTAAGGTAACCTTTTCATCCTTAATTACGATCGCTGGTATTCACAGAAAGGAAATATACAAGATACGGAGGGTAGTTTATGAAAAGGGTTGTTTGCTGAATAAGAGTTGCCAATTAAATCATTCCACAAGCTTTACTTCCATACCCAAGTATGCATTGAGCTTTATCTAGTCACAAATATATTCACGTATTTAAGATTTATCTTAGAAATAAATTTTAAAGGATATTTTATGATGGAATTATACTACAGTTTTACTAAGGTTGGTTTAGTACACGGATTTAGCATCAGCAATTTACCAATTTTATTGAGTAAAAATATTGGTATTCTAATTCTAAAACAAATTATAAAATATCTCGTTTGTTAATTTATAATTAGGTAAAGCCTATTCCATATATGTTCTGTAGTAATATCTGTATCTCTGTCAAGTAAAATTCAAAATATCTTTGTCAGTGTTGCATACTAGATACAATGAATGAAGTTCAACATACTCTTGACGCATAAATTATGGCACCCGAGTCTGCAGGTGTTTAGTAAGAAACTAAGAGGCACACAACAAATTCAATAACACTGTTGTTTTCCGCGTTTTATTGGAGGTCATGAAATATGAATTTATAGCTTTTCTTATTATTTTGAGTAATCATTATTGTAGTTGGAGAACAAAAGTACTAGTTAGAGATTTTTACTAGTTTTTACTGTGCATCAATTTTACCCTTTTATTACTCAAAACCCATTATCGTATCACATTTATATTTCAATACGTGGTTGACAGGAGTGCTTCTTTTAAGATGTATAAATTTTAAATTGTTATGAAAAAAGCTCTTATGTTATGAAACAACATTTTCTTTGTTTTTATAAGTTATGAAATCACGTTGTAATCCTTACGAATGTGATTGTTACGAAACATTATTTTTATAAGTAAATGCAGTGATCACATCACATTATTCAAACTTTTTTCGAAATTTCATGTTCAGGGTTTTTAATTTTTACTAATGACCATTTTAGATTAGAAAATAGTATACAGGTCTATTTATCTCCTAATACTATACGTAGATGTTTTATTTATTTAGGTCTGACTTGTTTTAAGGGTTGCTGTACCGAGTGGTTAGGTACAGAGACAACCAGACCTTCACCATAAGCTGAATACAAGTAGTGGATACTCTCAATCTGATCTATGGATAAGTTAGTGGAAGTAAACAAAAAATAATGTATATCAATTGTTTTTTATATACAGGCTAAGTGATATTTTAATTTTTATAATCATACTAGTCGACAGCCCTTGATTCACTAATGGATGATTCTCTGCGTATGCTTACCCTTCATTTTGTGAATCTCTCTAAACCAAAACATCAATATAAAAGTCCATCCTGCACTCTATCTCATAGAAAACAAAGTTTGATGATCTGGAAAACACTACAAATATGCTTAAGGAGGATGCAAAGTAGTGCAATCAAGTCACAGTTAGTAAAAATAACCTTAAGCTATTAATTAAATAATGAATACCAAATTAGCCAAGATGTTGTGTCATATACTCGTTCATTGTATCAGTTGTTTGAGGAAAATCGTTAAATTAAAATAGTATAATAAAAATGTTAATACTGAAAATAAACTAGTAGGGGCTTATCTATGAAATATGGATGTAATTTCAAGATGTCATTTCTATGATCTAATTATAACTTGATAGACAACGTCCAATTGAAAAAAATTATGTTCAGTATTTCCGGAGATTTTATATATATATAAATATATACATCGTTTTTGGACTGTTGGTGTTAAGATAATTAGAAGGTCTAAAAATATAGAGTATCTTAAGGGGCCATAAAATGTCGTTGATTGTAAGTATTTGTTAAAAAACAGGAAAAGCATTCTATCCATAGGCAAAGAAATCAGTAATATTTGTACTGTTGCTCAGTTATTATCTGTTGCTCGATGAGGTCAGACGTGCGCTCCCTTATCTAGAGCTCGCCCGCTCCTGCACCGTCTTGCCGTTTGTCGAGTGAAAGCCTACATTTTTTTAGTGATCTAAGTTACATTTGAGAGATTGTGTTCGTGATTGAGTCATGGCTCAGTGTAATAAGTGTTTGTTTGGTGTATTGGCGAAGGGTTCGGTCGTGTGCCAGGACTGCGGATGTTCTTTTCACCCTACGTGCACGAGGATCGGAACTGTTGAAGCCTTTAAAAAAATTAAAAACATCAAAGAAGGTATCTTCGTGGAAATATGACGAGTGTCAGGTCGAGTCGTCACTAAGTGTATCTGCCGCTAGCAAGAACGATCCAGAGGTAGGAGATGGTAAGTTACTTGAGTGCCTGCATGCCATGGGGGTGGACATTACCAGCCAGTTTAAGACCGTCAATGATAATGTTTATGACGTCAAAAACTAATTAGTGTCGTTAAACAGCACTATAGAAAAACTCAAAACTACTATTGATAGTCTTAAATTGGAAAACCGGAAGCTTAAGGAAGAACAAAAACGGATGTTAGTTGAAAACGATATCATTGAAGCTGAACTTAGCAATGTCAAATTGAAATTTGAAGATATACAAAATATTCAAGACGGTTGTCGAGAATATAGAGGTTCCCATTGTTCCATTGTCACATGAAGAAGATAATTATTTGTTATTGGAATGTCTGGCCAACTACATTCGGGTTGGTTTTGTTAGAGAAGAAATATAGGTGGCACACCGTCTGCACATCCGCAAACCACTCAGAGGATCTCTCGCAGGGCTTCATCTCACGGCCTACCAAGGAGGCTTAGTGAGCAGCAGCCAAGGGGAAGGACTTGAGGGCGTTTTCGCTTCATGATAGTTTCCCATCGACCATAATGTACGTGACTACCAGCTGACTGCGTACAACAAGGCAATCCTTGGTAGAGCGCGCCACTATAAGAAAGAGAGGAAGCTGCTGGCAGCATGGTCCACCGACACCAAGGTGCTGGTCAAGATGACACCGGACAGCGCCCCACATCGAGTAAACTCACTTGAGGAAGTGGGAAAACACGTCGGTGTCAAGACTCCAGATGCAACTAAGGATAAAAATAAGCTACCTGAAATATTTAGTAAATACCTTAATTTAATATTAATTTTGTTTAAGCATTTTTTTATTTACAATAGTAAATGTATTAATTTAATTACACTTAACACATTTTAGTTATACTCTTTTATTTTCCATTTTAGTCTGAATACTTTTTTAATAATAATAAATTGAACTTTCTGAATGAAAAAATAAAACATAAATAAATGAGTTGCTATCTGTTGATAAATTTTGATTAAAACAGGAAGCTGAATATGACAATATATGGCTTTAGCAGGCTTTAATATTTTGTAAATACTTCAAGTTTGTTTTAAGTTTGTTTAAGTATTTTCTTTCCACTTATAATCATTAATGCTGTTTATTTAATTACACTTAACACCTTATAGTTTTACTTTTTTTTCATATTAATCTCAATACATTTTTTTCTTGACAATATGTATGGAGAAGACTCAATTGATCTTCCTGATTGGAATAATCAGGAAGATAAATGAGAACTTATTTTAAAAATTTTTTTTAAAAACAATTTCAACATGACAATATAATGCTTTAGTAAGCTGAAATATTTTGTAAACACCTTAATTTTATTTTTCGACTATTTAAGCATTTTCTGTTTATTTAAAGTCATAATGCTATTAATTTAATTACACTTAAAACTTTTTAGCTTTACTCTATTATTTTTCATACTAATCTCAATACGCTTATTAAAATAATAATGTGTATTGATAAAAAACACATTATTATTTTAACGTGTTTTGAATAAAAACATAAATAAAAAAATTTTATCTTTTGAATAATGTTTATCAATACAAAAATATGACAATATAATGGATTAGTAAGATAAATTTTAATTAGATACCTTAATTTAAATTTAAGTTTGTCTATGCATTTTATTTTCACTTACAATCATTCATGTTTTATTTCAAATTACACTTAAGACTCTTTAGTTTACTCTTTTCGTATATTAATCCTAATACATTGAAAAATAATATTAAATTGAACTCCTTAATTGAAAAAAAGAAAACAATTAAATAAGTATGTATCTTTTGATTAATTTGTGATTAAAGCAACAGGCGTAATATGACAATACTATAATTCTTTAGTAAGTTAAAATATTTAGTAAATACCTCAATTTAATTTTAAATTTTGTTTAAGCGTTTACTTTTGATTTATAAACATAAATGTTATTAATTTAATTACACGTAGCACTTTTTAGTTTTATTTTTGTTTATATTAATATTATTTAATTAACAGTCAACGTACAAATTAAAACAATGTTCAAGACATATTCTTAGTAACAATATTTAATTACAATTATTTTGAACATCTCACTATAAATTTGTAAACTCCTTTTTTCTTAAATATAAGTGTAATTTTTATAAACACGTTGTATATATTAATAGCTTGAGATAAATAGCTTCAAGATGGCAGCTTTATTATCTGATTGTATATATTTTTTTTATTTATTTTTAATAACTAAATTTTTCTCTTCACAACCAAGGCTGTATAATTATTCAAAAGAACCTTAACTGGCGGGCAGGAGAGAGTGGATTTCTATTTTATATTTATTGTACTGATTAACGATGCTTTGAACTATAATAATGACATAACTATCACCTGTGAAACTATTGACTGTTCTACTAAACTTACGGGACTCTTTTCAACTATGGATAATAAGGTTAGTCTAAAAATTGTGCATATCAATATTTGTTGTTACCATAAAAATGTTGATTCTTTGTTAGTATTACTTGAATATTTACGTGTGGATGTTGATGTTATTGTTTTGAGTGAGACTGGACGGACAGACATAAGACTTTGACTGAACTGGATGATTACGATGTTTACTGTACAAACAATACTTGGAGTAGAAATGACGACATTATTATCTACTTTTAAAATAACTTAGAGGCAATTATCAAAAAATTGAAGATGGGTGACAATACTAGACTGGAACTTAACATTACACTTAACGGGTACAATTGCAGTAGTCTGGCGGTCTACAGAAGTCCCTCAATGGACTGTAATATTTTCCTATCTAACCTGACTGACTACCACAAAAACAGTAACAGCACTAGATATAAAACTCGGGTGTTCATAGTAGATACAAACATTGATATATTATCAGAAAAATACAACGATCCGATAAAAGAAATGTACTTAAATTTACTATACAGTGTAGGCTTTGTTAGCTGTGTTGGTAAGCCCACTCGGGTGGCGGCAAGTTCTAAAACATGCCTTGATCATATTTTTACTGACCGTATAATATGGTCAGCCGTCATCTCACGGTGCTGCAGGCATCAATAACTGACCATTTTGCTGTAGTGTTGAACATTAAACTAGACACCAAAATGACGGATGCCGACACAGACAACAGCCCTACTTACTATGAGGTGTAGGGAGACTTATTGAGGCTCAGTCGTGGGATCATGTCCTGGCTCTGCATGATATTAACGACAGTTGCATTGTATTCTTACGTAATTTTGAAACAATAAAAAAGTCAGCCATAAATAAAAAGTAAAAATTATCGTTCACAAAAATGTAAACCTTGGATTACTATAAATTTAATAACATTTATTAGACAGAGAAATAAATTGAGTAAAATTAGCATAAAAAGCCCTTTTGATTTGACTGCTAGATTAAATTTTATCCGTTATCGAAACCATCTAAACGCTGCAATAAAAAGAGCTAAATCCATGTATTTTAGAGATCAAATTTCTAACTGTCAATATAATCCTAAAGAGTTCTGAAAGATAATAAATGAATTCAATGGCGTAAAGTCAAGGAAGACTCCTTTTCCACTTAAGCATTTTTGCCGGGTGAAGACATCACCGAGTGGTCGGTGCGGGAGCTAGCCAACTCATTTAACGATTATTTCGTGAGTGTTGGAGACCAGTTAGCGAGCGCGCTGCCAGGCATGTGTTAACATTGGACCCGTTCACCGAGAACCAGGTGGAGCGGTTTGTCACGGACATGCACGGCAACACTGCCCCAGGAATCGATGATTCTTTCCCGCAGTTT
>JAQJVL010004591.1:0-43383 GCA_035578905.1 Stictocephala bisonia
CTCACCCATTCACATACAATGGTACAGTCACACCCACCCCATACCACGTAAAGTTGTATTGACCCCGCCACCCCACATTTTAATTAATATGAGCAAGAAATGTTTGGAGAGTTTCTTTTTGTTTTCATTTCATTTATTTGTTGCAGTTGAGGTTTCATATAATAACAATCCTTTTTAAGATAAACTCAAATAAAGCACTCGTTTATGATTTTATTTTAACCAACATATAAATTTGATTGAGGTTGTACATTACAGTTTAGCATTGAATACAATATATATATAATATATATATATATATATACTATATATATATATATATATATACTTATAAGTAAATAAATAAATATATATATATATATATATATATATATATATATATATGTATATATATATATATATATATATATATATATATATATTTACTTATGTCTTTGAAAGACATTTTAATTGTAAGTTGTTAACTAAATTATATTTTTCGTTACAGTTAATACTTAATCATACATTTTTATAAAAGGTTTAGTTAACAGCCAATGCTTAAATCATAAACATTATGGATTTATATAGTAAAAATTACGAATAATAATTAAATCTAAATTTTATATTAAACCAAAAACAAATAAGGACCACTACTATCACAATTTTTGTTCTTTGGTCATATTTCATAATAAGATAATTTCACATCGGAATATGTTAATAATTAGGAATCAAATATGAACTTGTAGGCGTACAGGGAGTCCAGTATTTTACTTCTCGTGTTTGCTAATCGACTCTACAGTGTTGTTGATTTTCCTCCGTGTATGTGTACGAACTTGGTTGGCTGTGTTTAGCTTCTGTTTACTCAACCATTAAAAATAATTATTTGTTGTTAAATAAATATTTTAGGGTACCTTTGTTTAAAAAATGAAGTTGAGGTAAACCTAGAAGCTTCATGATCATACATTTTGGAAATGTATTATTATTTGATGGAAGAGAAATACGTTTGCAAATTTATTTTGCGGGAATTCTCTTCGATTAAGGACATATTTACTAAAACCCTTACGGGCTACAGACCAGAACCCTTATGGAAGACTCAACGCCTGGCCACGTATCTTGTACTGTAATGAGGTCACTTCCACTTGATATTTAACACCTTGAGGTTCGTCAGGTATCCTTCCCTACGCTTCATTAGTAGCATTATGTGGGTGAAGGACGAAATAATTCTCTTACACGTCACTTGGCAACAACTATGCTGTAACCAGACCTACCGCGAAGAACTTACTAGAGAATTATCTACAAGCTAAGAAAACAAAATGTAAATGATTCTCCTTCTCTAGGCAGGAATTAATGTAGGTGACCTGACCTTCCCATATCCGATTCAGATTCTCTCTGAAGTAGCCATAACTCATCAATATATGGCACAGTTAGACAAATATTTCTCCAATGCTTCTAATGTTAGTGGGATAATGAGTCCAATACCTATCAGGAATCCACTTAAATTTATCATTAATCTTAAGTATGCTGATTTTAAAACTGTTGTAATATTAATCCCAACTCCACCCACAATGGTATGTGTGATTCATAAACAATTTCAAAGTTAAAAGAATGATTTTCTTCCGTCCGCTAAATTATGCCTTTAAGGAAAACAAATTGATTACTGATGCCAATCATAATTATATACTTTGTAAGCTTATGCAGTATGAAATGCAATTGTTTTTAAAAACATGTAGGTATTATTGAGCTATAAATTATAAAAATTTTTAATAAATTATGCCGACAATAAATCTGCTTCAATTGAAAAAAATATGGCATTTTGTTTTCAACCCATTACTTTCATTTATGATGTACGGTACATTTTAGTACAAAATAATATGCTGCACTCAAAACTAAAAACATAAATTAAATTAAGTATGTATAATATATTTTACTGTATAAGCAAACATATAAATTATTATCCCATGCCAAATGTTAAGTCCAGTGATGTAGTTATGGTTTCAGTGGCATATATCACTAAGAATCCAAATTATTTTACAAATATTTATATTGCATGAGTCTATAAATAATATAGTTAAAACTATAATAAATAACATTATAACTTTAATATTTATACAGTATATCGAGAAGAAGTCTCTCAGTTTCAAGGATATTCATTAGGAATGTAACACATTTATTCAATTGTTGTCTCAATCGAACGAACGCAATCAGCAGAACTTTCTTAAAGAACGTGGATCACCCAGGGGTTACTCTATCAACATTTCAACTAGGACACTTCTTTCAGAACAAATTATATCCTACCTCTATTTAAACGTTATTATTTTTATGTTATCAAAAAATAAATAAATATTGTTTTTTTCCTCAATACACCAATTCAAAATTTTTAAATAAAAACGGTGAAAATAAAAGTAGAAAATTTAATTGAAATTCTCAGTTACTTAAATCGCATCAGCAATATCTAACAGAGGCACCATCTATACTTTAATGTAATTATTAATAAGAATAGTAAGTTTTATTTAATGTAGTAACTAGAATCAAAATAATAGAAAAAAGTTATATAAATAAACAAGTTAGTTAATCTATTCCTATAACTTCTTGATTTAGCCCCTAAATAACCTTGAAGGTATTGTACACTTTATCTTTGGGAAAACAGTCACAAGAGTGTAAGTGAATCAATAAAATGCCAAACACAAGGCATGAAGATAAAAAGCCACGGTTGTTTATCTGCAATTCTAAGAAAAGGCTCCAATATTGATGTATGATGGAGGTGCTCAGGTTTTATCTTGACCAATCTGTTCTATCTATCATTCCCGTACTTGATTATACGTCAGGACCAGGGGTTTACAGCACATTATTCTTGGTAAAAATGTTTCATAAATCGTTAAAATTTTCTTAAAACCTCTAGTATTACGCTACGCTAGTTTATTAGTAGAAGTAACCGTACCTAGGTTGTATTGTAAGTATGATCTTGAAGTAACCGTACCTAGGTTGTATTGTAAGTATGATCTTGAAGTAACCGTACCTAGGTTGTATTGTAAGTATGATCTTGAAGTAACCGTACCTAGGTTGTATTGTAAGTATGATCTTGAAGTAACCGTACCTAGGTTGTATTGTAAGTATGATCTTGAAGTAACCGTACCTAGGTTGTATTGTAAGTATGATCTTGAAGTAACCGTACCTAGGTTGTATTGTAAGTATGATCTTGAAGTAACCGTACCTAGGTTGTATTGTAAGTATGATCTTGAAGTAACCGTACCTAGGTTGTATTGTAAGTATGATCTTGAAGTAACCGTACCTAGGTTGTATTGTAAGTATGATCTTGAAGTTACCGTACCTAGGTTGTATTGTAAGTATGATCTTGAAGTAACCGTACCTAGGTTGTATTGTAAGTATGATATTGAAGTAACCGTACCTAGGTTGTATTGTAAGTATGATCTTGAAGTAACCGTACCTAGGTTGTATTGTAAGTATGATCTTGAAGTAACCGTACCTAGGTTGTATCGTAAGTATGATCTTGAAGTTTCCTTATATTTTATTTCACTATTTCATGCTGTAGTAGAAATATATAGTAAAAGGTCTGTTTGGTTAATATTAGCAAGATAGTTATTTGACGAGGAAAAAATAATCAACAAAGCGTTTTGTTGTGTTTTCATAGTTAAGAATTAAAAGTGTGATAGCAAAATTGGGATTTTTCTGTTAATTCACAACCATTTGATAAATATTCTATTGCTCTAAAAACTGTTCCTCGATAATTTTTACGTCCACTGTGGTATTCCTTATCCGCTAGGAATCCGATATCGCTGGCCTTATCTTATCGCTTTCAAAGTACTACAACACGGAGAGTGCATTCGGCGATAAGTTAATCATTAGATTTACCAGTTTGTGATTAACTTTAGTAGCCACCTTACCTAACATAACCGTAATTGTGACAAAAA
Source organism: Stictocephala bisonia (assembly GCA_035578905.1). NCBI lineage: Eukaryota > Metazoa > Arthropoda > Insecta > Hemiptera > Membracidae > Stictocephala > Stictocephala bisonia. The sequence continues at coordinate 3,906 of JAQJVL010004591.1, forward strand.
AGTAGTGTAAATGAAGTAATGGAAAAAGTAGTGGTAGTGAATTAACGGAAAAGGTCCCAAAATTGTTTGTTAAATTCATCTAATACAAGAGTATTATGAGTGTTCAATACTACTTTAAATCTTTTCTAGAGTAAGTGGGTTTGTATATCTCGTAGAATTCACTTACTTTATTTTATATACTATACAATATAAGATCTATGACAAAAATACAGTTCACAAATTCCTTTTAGAAACAACAGATTTGACATAGAATCAAGTTAAGTAAAAAACTCAGTATTCTTATACAATTAGTGTACAGTTCAAAGTGTTGGTTAAATAATCGATAATATTTTATTATATATTATTATAAATAATATTGATCGTGCGATCTGATTAGTCCACTGATTCTGTTACGTCATTGGTCTACTAACAATGTGATCTAATTTGACAACTAAAACTGTGATTTTATAGGTTTGCTGATCATGTGACCTAATTGATCCATAATCTTGAGGTCTGATTGTTCCACTAACCTATTGTATGATTAGTCCACTGACCCTTGTTATCTTATTGGTCTACTTACCCTAGAATCTGGTTTGTCTATTGATCCTGTGTATTTTATTGGTCCACTGACCCTCTGATCTATTTGATCCATTGATCCGGTAATTTGATTGGTCCATTGATCTTCTTACTTCCATGGTCCACTGATCATGCGATCTAATTAGTCAACTGATTCTGATTCTTCATTGATCTACTGACCATAGGATCTTATTGGTCTACTGACTATGTGATTTAATTGGTGCCCTGATACTATGATATGATTGGCCCACTGATCCTACGATATTATTGGTCCGTTGACCATACGATGTGATTGGTCAACAAATTCTGTGATCTAAATGGGCCACCAGCGCTGATTTTTGGTTGGTTCTCTTATCCTGTGATTTAATTGGTCAAATAACCCTATGATCAGGTTGGTTCTGTCAATGATTAGTACACAAATCCTGTGATCGGATTTGCCCATTGATCCTGTGATATTATTGGCCCACTGATCATGTAATCTGATTTGACCAAAAACCCTTTGATCTCATTGGTCCATTGAGTTTGTTATCTGATTTGACTACTGATCCTATTGTCTGATTGTTCCACTAATCCTGTGATTTGTTGTATCCATCGATCTACTTTTTTAATGGCCCACTGATCCTGTGATATAATGGGCTATTAATAAATAGCTTTTCCTGAGATACAGTTGGTCTTCTACTAACTACCAACCTCTTCACTTGGTCATTTACCCTCATAAGACGTATTAGACCTTTAATTTTACACATAAGTCTTCGAATGGCGTCTTACTAATGAGTAATAATAATACTGTCTGCAATACTGCAAAAAAATTTCTCCAAAATTTATAAAAGAGTTCGGATATTTTTATTATTCGAAGCTATTTTTATTATTACTTTTAATAATAATAATGATTTTATATTATTATAAAAAGAATGTAACCTAGTTATGATAATGAAAAATAAATACATTATTATTATATATTTTGAACAAGTAAATTTACAAGTAAGCACACAAGAAAAAATTTTAAATTGTAATACATTAATTTAAACAATAAGATAATATGCGTCATTTTGTGTGTGAAAAGTGTCGTGGAGAGATAGGTTTCACTGAGAAAATGCCTATTGTATTTTCAGAAATTAAAGATAAAAGAAACAGAACTGAAAACCCCAAAAAATAAAATCTTAAACTAACACCATTGTAGTCAATTTATAATGGAGAATGAAAATAATTTATTTCAACAATTAAAACAAGTATAGCCTAAATATTGATAAAGAAGTACATGAATTTTATAAGCTGAATTAGAATTATAAATCAAACATTTTCTTTATATAAATTAATAAGAGATTATATTATTCTTACTTAGTGCTTCAAACTAGTCCACCAAAGTACTCCTATGTATTGAATACAAAAAATCTTTAATTCTATTAGGTATGTTAACCAGCGAAAGTAAAAAAAAACTTGATTAGTAATTTTATCTGTTATAACAATAGTTATCATTTAAAAAATTATATCTAAATACTGGAAGTTTAATAAAGAATTGTTTTCCATGTTTATTGACTTCCAAAATACATATGGCAGTGTAAATAGAGAGAGGCTGTTAAGTCAAGTATAGCGGATTCTACATGCTACTTGAACCCGCTAAATGGACAAATGTCTGAATCCTTCAGAATATATATTTGGGAGTATTGGGATGGACTCTTCCCAATTATTTTCAACTTAGCAATAGGAGATGCACTCCAAAAATAGTAAATAGAGATGAAGGCATAACAATTGGATCTAGAATCAACAAACTGGCATTTGAGGACGAAGTAATAATTTTTGCAGAAAAGTTAGACGATGTAAATGAGTTAGCAAAATTGTTCATGGTAGAAGCGGGAAAATCAGGACTGAAACAAATGATGCAAAAACCAAATATATAATATAAACACTTCACAAGAAATCGAAACAACCTAGAACAAAGTCCTCTTAAAGTTGATAGCCATGAGTTTGAAAGAGTAGACACTTTTAAGTATCGAGGTGTTAGTTTATCAAATGAAAACACAGAAGAAACAGAAATACAAACTATGTTACATCTTGCAAATAGTTGTTTTTATGCATGCAATAAACTCATGTCTACAAACTTATTATCACATGCAACCCAAATTAGACTATACAAAACAATAACCAGCCTATTACTGCTCTATGGGGCAGAAACTTGGAAATTAAATAAAAAAAGAAATCTAATTAATCGTACTCGAAAAAAAGGAAAATTTGTTGAAAAATTTTTTATGGAGTAGAGTGGAGCAGAAAACATAACAAAACACTAAGAGAACTTTATAAGAATCCAGATGTAGTCTGTGAATGTAAATGTAGAAGGATTAGATGGGCTGGACACGTTTGAGAAGAGAGGATGACAATTAACTAAAACAAGCAATAAAAATAAACCCGGAAGGAAGAAGACCGAGAGGAAGGCCACGGATAAATGGTGGAATCAAGTCAAGGCAGATCTAGAGAGATTAGGAGTGAAGGGAAAAAAATACAGGGGGTTGAGAAAGATGGAGGAGCTTTGTTGGTGCAGCCAAATATCTACTTAGATATTAGTGGTATAAGTAAGAGTAAGTATGATAATATTTGATGGATATTTAAATATAAAATACGATTTTGAAAGAGCAGTTAAATCGAACTATATATAGACATATTTCTTAATTTTTTCAAACTTCTTTAACCATAATATTGACACCATCTAATTTTGTAGGTGTTTTACACTTATAAACCTAGATTTTGAAAACCCATTTTAAAGATATACTCAAATTTTTTGTTTGTTTTGAAAATATGTTAGTACATTTCTTTTATCTTTTAGACAGTATTTATATTTTTCGTAAGTATTTTAAACCTTAGATACAAAATGATAATGCCAATCTAATGCATATTTATACATCCAGACTGACTATGTTGATATTAACTAATTGAAATTAACTTAAAAACTCAATATAATACCACAGACTTTAGTCAAATTTATTAAATCTATTCAGAATAAATGTTGAAAAATTATCAGAATGGCTCATTCATACTTTTATTTTTCACTGCTCTTTTCAGTTAGCTTCTAATGTACGTTGAAAATGTAGTATATCTAATAAAGTTGGTATAAGCCTTAAATGACGTGACCACAAAATAACTTTGTTTATCCAGTTTATTGATAACTAAATGTGTTATATAGTAAGTAATTACTCAGGAGGAGTCACCAAGAAAGTAACAATATTTCAACAAATAATTAGTTATACGTTTGATTCCTCACAATAGTAGCCAGGATAGTTAAAGTGTATTGAAATTGTGATGAAAGAACCGTTAGACAATAGGAGGCTGGCCTTTCTCAGTGGTCTGTTATCTCTCCCATCTTGTAAAAAGTAGGTGGCCTAATGCTGAAATGTCAGCCTTAAGTTTAGAAAGGCTAACTATGCCAAAGAGTATCATTCATCTTATAAACGTTGGGGTTATGAAGTAACAATAATAACAAGTTACCTACCAAATCTCTAAGAATTCATTGTAAGCTTCCATTTATTTTTTACCGTATCGAAGGTAGAATTGGCTAGCTAGTATTTAAGTAAGTAGCTTATCAAACATCTATCACAGTTATTTATGGCGGTAAGCTACATGAACATCCAGAGTATGTTTGAGTGTCATTGGACTGGTATAATCTGTTTAGAAATCACATACAGAAAACAGCAGGTAATATTGAAACAGGGACGTTTTGCAGAAGCATCATGGATAGCCAATGCACGTGTTCGGCGTCCTGTCTTTGGGTCACTGATGCGTATTATCCCCCGCTTGTCCAATAGTGCTCATGTAAATACAGTGATGAAATCCCTGTGATTTCTTCATTACTGTTTATTTAACCGTGTAGTAATCATATAGGACTACTGTCCATACAATAACTACGCAACGGAATCACCGTAATCGGATTGCTGATTTTTGTTGTTATTATATTTTTCAGCGGGCAGAGTAATGATTAATTACAATTCGGATGTATCTTTAATAAGTATGAATGTTACCTGATTTAAACATATGACATACAAATAAATCTGTATAGTATGTGTGTATGTATAATAGACTCTTGTGACAGCATTTAATCGACTTTTATTATTATTTAATAATAATGTTAACAGTTTCTAGGTATTATTTTTTCACTTAATCACATTTTCCTTGGAATTTGTAACTGGCCTAAAACTATGTTAACTACCATGAAAATTGGCACGAATTGTGCAGTTAAGTAATTTATTTGTTTAATTATTATAAAATGTATATTTAAGTCATCTTTTTTTACAAATAGTACATATAATTACCAACAACTTTTCGAATTTGTGAACAAGTCAAGAAGTAAAAGTGAGGGTGAGCTTGGTAAACGATTTGTTCAGAACTGTTTTATCTAGACTGTATCACAAACTTGGCTTTTAAACTCTTAATCTCTCCCAAACAGTCACTCGAAGTGATTCCCAAAACCAACTTACCCCAAACCTATTTTCATTCAACTTTTAATATTATTTCATGAATTCATTCATTTATTTTCTAACAGAATTACTTATCATTTATATGCCGTATTCTTGCTAAGTTACGGACTCGTGTTACCTCGTCAAACATTTTAAACTTGAGAAAGTTTTTTAAGAAAATTTTTTGGATCAAGACAGTCTGTCTTGAGATATGAGATGAGAATAGAGTTCCATTTCACTATTTAAACTCAAAAATTATTACGCCAGGATTAACAATACAAAATTGAAATTCAACATCAGGGTTTAGTGACTAAATAAAACAGTGTAATTTATTATGAAACAATCAAGATCTTCATTATAAAATAAGCAATTACAATTGCTGGTAAAAATTCCGAACACTGTAGGAAGCAAGGTTTACCAAGTGGCATTTGAGGTTTTTTAAATATAGATGGGTCTGATTGATGTCTAAGAGAAAGTGGGAGACGGTTAAAAAAGATTAATTTCATTGTAAACCAAATGGTTTTTAAAAAAAGGACGTTGTATGTTTGGGAATTGATAACTTATTTGAATTACGTAGGGAGTAAACCTTTTTTATAGAATAGTTGGATTTAGAAACTTTACCTAATGTCAAAGTTGTGAGTATATAAATGGAAGGTAGTGTTAAAATCCCTGATTTACGAAAAACCTCCTTACAGGATTGGCGTCTAGGCAAGGAAAAACAGTTCTCACAGCCCGTTTCAGTAGTTTAAAAAAGTAGAAGACTTTTTGATTTTCGTGCCCCCAAGTAGGGACAACGTAGCCCCATAATAGGACTTCGCTGTTAACTGTGTTTTGAAGGCTACAAAGCACAACAAACATTTGATTCATGTTCAATGTGGTCGTGAAAACTAAGTTTGTCGTCCAAATACAATCCCAGGAATCACACGCTACCAGTTGGATAAACAACTGAATCACCCAAAAGAATGATGAAATCACGTTTAGATCTTTCTGATTAAGTGGAATTTATAGTTAAGTTTAAGGAGATTGTCATCAAACCATTGCATTATTGATTGGCTTCAACAAAGGAATCTTGTTCTAGATAAATAAAATTAGGGCTTGATATAGACAGGGAGGTATCGTCTGCAAATAGCAATAGTTTGGCATTAAAAGTACATTATGGTAAGCTGTTGATAAAAAGAAGAAGAAGGACAGGCCCTAAAACACAGCCCTGAGGCACACCCCTCAAGATAGAGGTCTATGCGAGGAGTAGTAACGCACCTGCCCAGCAGCATCCACCGCACGTATCTCTACATGTTGCTTACTCCCTTGATAGTACGAGGCATCCCAATCCAAAGCCACTCCTCGCACTCCCACATCACTCATCTGGGCAAAATTGGTTATATGCCCGCATAGAGTATTTTCTTAAGAGCCCTGTTGTAGAGCTGAATCGATAAACATTCTACCCTAACCTAACCTAACCCAAGCTGATCACGGGTGCTTCCAAAGTTGATCACGTATGTTACCCAATCTACACCGGGATTAGCACTAAATCACAGTTGGTTACCCCTCATACAACTGTTGAAATATCAAGATCAACTCTTCACCGCATACAACTGCTGAAATATCAAGGTCAACTCTTCACCGCATACAACTGCCTAGGTCAGCTTGGCAGTACCTTACCGTACTCAGATTAATATCATGTCTCAAAATACACAACTAGCTTCGTTAAATACACAAATAAAATCGTAAAATACCTATATACCTGGGTTTGTATCGTCTAAAGCAGCAAGTTATGCAATAAGTAATTCATATCAATATAGTATTTATCTAAATTGAATAGTTCTTCAAATCGGATGTAAGTATTCATTGCTCCAAGAGTTGGTTCGGCTTGGACACTTTATTTATGTTGATGCATGAGTAATAGTTCAAAATTTTACTGGTAGTTTTTGTGCGGTTCTTTTGAACCATCAAAAGAAGGATTTAAAATTAATGAACAAAATAATAAATCTAAAAAAAATTAATAATGAAAGAAATGTTCAGAGAAAAATATATATATTGGATTACTTTGACATGAGTAAATGCAAACCCCTAGCTTTCCAAAACTGGAAGATGGTATTCAATCAAGGAAAGATGATCGTTGATTATGTGGGAATCAATTGCCCTTATAGGTAAGCAGTTGGAGCATTGAAGAATCTTACGATATGAACAGTACCAGACAAAGCCCATGCTGTTGGGGTGACTTCACGATCATAACAAAAACGTAATCAACGTGATCTTATGTTGGTAAAGAAAATAATCAGACTACTAAAATGAACGTGTATTTTGGAATGTGTTACAAATCAAACTTCAAGAAATTAGTTTAAATAAGTTAGATAGGAAAGATTAAATTATGCTGACCCAGGAGTAGATAAGCAGTCTGGACCCTGTAATACAGGTGCTCTCTATCTACTATGGAGGAGCAGTGTTCTGGTCAAGTTAAAGGAAAACATATGTGTGCAGGAAAGGACTGAAGATGAGATAAAGGTTCACCAGATAAGTTCTAAACATCAAGGAGCATGTAAAATGGGTGAGCCTACTAAACGTATAAGCATCAACTTATTTCTTTATGCAATAAAATGGAACTTGCATTTTCTAAATGACATATCAGTAAAAGTGTAGGTGTTTGGAATTGAGAAATGAAATAATTAATGTATTACAATATAACTATAAAATGCACAAGTATTTTGCAATACAAGTACAAAATACATAAATAGTATGGTGATCAGTTTCGGTCAACTTGTATTGTAATATATTTGTGCATTTTGTACTTGTACTGTAATATTTTTGTACATATTGTGCTTGTATTGTAATATATTTGTGCTGTGTGAAGTTCACTTTAACTTTATATGTACCAACACGTACTATGCTAATTAAAAAAATATAATTAAGTTAAGGTTATTGTTTTATAAGTTATGTTTTATTGAGAAGCTTTTTGATTATGTTTGTTTTTCATATAGAAGTTGCCACGGTAACCTAGTGAATTGGTGTTCAATATTTTTAGAGATCATAATATAACACTACAAAGTTACAGTTAGCTATAACTGTAGTAACTTTGAATTGTGGTCCATGATCTCTCATCATGAAAGATATAACACGCTGATATTTGTCTTGAACTGTCTGCATCTCTTATACTACGAACTAGAACTAACGTATTGATTCATTTACGTTACAAATAAAATTTCAATTTAATCTAATTGGTAAATATCTTATTTTTTCTTTTGGTTTTCTAAAACAAATTGACTTGCTTGGAATATGTGTTTATCTCCAAATGGAAACTTATTAAAAACTGTATTTCAAATAATTTACCCAATCAAGTGTTATTCTTGATTACACTTTTAAAACGAAATGAACAGAAAACAAATTTAAAGAATATTAATTTGTTTTAAACTAGCCTTACATAAACGAACTAATTAGATACAAATTTACATTTCAGGACTAATATGACTCAATATGTAATATACTGGGTAGCCAACATATTACTTTAAATTAAAAAGCTCTATATAAATAAATGTACGATTAATTTTACTCGATCTTGCATAATCTATTATTGTAATCGCATGTATTGTAACAATATTTTATTAGATAAATTTAGTAAAATGGAAATGCTGCCGAAATAGAGAAATAGTTAAAACGTCATAAGTTTTAAAACTAAATGTAAAAGAGTTTAAGAAATGTGTAGAGTCCTACCCCCCAAATAAAAACTATTTGTTTCAAGTAATAACAAATTAAGCAATATTTGTTCCAAAAAGAACTTTTCCTGTCGAGTTGGTTCGACATTATATATGTAATTTACAGATTTTTATGACCGTTGGTAACATTTATTTCTAGCTCGTAGTTCCTGATTGTTTGTTGGCCCTTATGTTTTCAGACAATTTAGTGGAGAGGGTGTTTCCGCGTAAAATTATAACGCCATCCTTTTCCAGGATTGTTTTTCGACACTATTTGTTTGGAATACATTGTTTTTTTAGTGTACAAACCGGGTTGGTTCGTTAGTCAGTCAAACACTACGCAATGAACTTTTTTTCACTTACGAAAGGGAGTTAAATTGATGTGCAGAGTGTGTTTCTTTGAATGTATGCGTATCAGTTTAGTGAGTTGATGGAAAATTTGGATTTAATTATCAAATATCGGTCTCGTAAAAACAAATCCAGCTCGTACTTTAGGTCTTACAAAAATATACTTACTTAGTTACGTCCCCCTAAAAAATTAGAACTGTCCACTCAAAACCTAGTTAATTGAAATGTAACTCAATAACTCAATAACTCAATAACTCGTTTATTAAGCCAGATCAACAAAACAAGATTGCATTAGCCAAGTCATCAATGTAACTAAATGAAATAATTACTCTAATACTAATTAAAACTAATTACAAATTGTTGTCAACCAATTACAATTTTTTTGTCAACAGAGTTAGTGACTACCAGCCAGGAAATTACGGACGCTGTAGACCACTGCATCTAAAAGCATTCTTTTTACCCCCCTCTTAAAAGCCCTGTGATCCTGCTCGATCTTTAGTGATGTTGGAAGACTATTGTAGAGTTTGATGGCATTGTACTGGAACTGTTTTTGGAAAAATGAAGTGGAATGTCTGGGAATTGAAATATTATTGGTATTGCGGAGTGGATATCTGTTACTGGAAGGAGAGCTGAACACAGAAATATTTTTCCTGACAAACAACAAGGTCTCCAAGATGTAAATTGAAGGGAATGTTAAAATGTTGTTGGTCCTGAAAATCTCCCTGCATGAATGGCCTCTAGGGAGAGAGAATATGACTCTTATAGCCTTCTTTTGTAGTCGAAACAATAGTAAGGTCCTCTGGCTTTCACTTCCCCAAACTGGTACTGCATATGACAGATAAGGAAAAATAGTTCCATAATAGGCAGAAAGAAGAACCTCACTGCTCACAAACTTTTTTAAGGTTCGAAGGATAAAGACGCCGGTAGACACTTTTTTGGTTACAGATTCAATGTGTTTGTGGTAGTTTAGATTGTCATCAAGAGTAAGGCCTAGGAATTTAACTTCCTGGGATGAATACACAATTGAGTCTCCAAGAAGAACATTTAACCCATCGTTTGCTCCAAATATCCTATTTGAGATATAGAAATTTAAAAGTTGAGTTTTGTCAGCATTTAAGATTAATTGATTATTTTGAAACCATTGTAAAAGACTGTTGGATTCAGAGAAGACAATTTGTTCCAATGACTCGTTACAAGGACTAGAAAGTGTGAGGGAGGTGTCATCAGCAAAAAGACATATTTTAGCTAAACTTACACTATTGGGTAGATTGTTTATGAAAAGAAGGAACAAAGTTGGGCCCAAAACAGACCCCTGGGGCACCCCTCTCTTGATCAGAGCCCTGGATGAGGCGTAACGTCGTAAATAGCCAGAATCATCGATATCAGGTATTACAACAAACTGTTCTCTCTTGTCTAAGTAGGAAGCAAACCAGTCCAGTGCAACACCTCTGATCCCCTGTTGGCACATCTTCTTAAGCAGCAGATCATGATTAACCATATCGAAGGCCTTGCTGAGATCAAAAAATAGGCCTGATACACGCTGTCCACTATCTAAATCTGTTACTATGCCGTTTATTAGGCTCAGTATAGCACTTGTCGTCGATCTATTCTTAACAAAGCCATGTTGGTTTTGATAAAGTATTTGGCGTGTTTCCAGAAATGTACATAGTCTATTTAATACAGCCTTCTCGAAAATCTTGGATACAGTTGAAATCAAGCTAATTGGCCTATAATTATCACATGAACCCTCATTACCTTTTTTTAATATGGGCCTGACCATTGTTAATTTTAGGGCTGAAGGAAATTTACCCTCAACAAAGGAAGAATTCACCAGATGGCATAAAGGTGCTGTCACGAATTCGCTGATGGCTTTTAGCATTTTGGGAGATAGTTCATCAACTCCTGCCGAGTTTTTGCTTTTCATGCCAGTTATAATGCTTTTAATTTCATTTTCATTAACAGGGGTGAGGAAGAACGATGAACTGTTGAGCCTATTGTTAATTATTTCAAACTTATCATGGCTGACTGGTTTTTTAATGCCATCTCCTACTCCAACAAAGTGTGCATTCAAAGTATCACAGACTTTTTTTGGTTCAGTTACCGATTTTCCTTCACTGTTCACAAGAGTGATATTTGTATTTTCTTTCCTCGCTTTTGGTCTATGGTCATTTATTATCTTCCAAACAGTCTTAGTTTTATTGTCAGAGTTTTCTATTGTTTCCCGTATTTTGTCACATTTAGCTTGTTGGATCATTTTTCTGTATTTATATTTTAATCTGATATAATACTGCCTTAAAAAATGGTCAGAATTTAGGTGTTTTGTTTTTTCGTAAAATATGTGACATTGGTCTTTTAATGTTTTAAGTTCTTCTGAGAATTCAATCTTTTCCTTTTTTTTAACATTTATTTTTTTTAATTTTCTTGGGAATGCCGTTTCAAAATAATGTCTCAGTTGCATGCTGAACTCATTATACTTTTCCTCCACATTCTGTGCTCTGTATGTATCATTCCACGTTTCTCGTTTTAACAATAACTTAAATGTTTCCATGTTTGTTTTTTTAAAACTTCTGTTATATTTATATCTTGCCACTTTTGCTTTACTTCCGACGGTTATGTTAAAAGTTGCTGTTTGGGCATAGTGGTCTGATAAAATCGATTTTACGACTTCTCCTTTGGCAAGAGCAACATCAGTAAATATGTGGTCGATTAAGGTTTCAGAGCATAAGGCTTCTCTAGTGTAGGAAGAGATTATATTATATAATCCATATGACGACATGTCTGAGATGAATTTGTGACCAGTGAAACTGTCAACAGACAAGTCTATATTGAAGTCGCCCAAGACAAAGACCTTTGAGTGCTTTTTCACAAATCTACTTAAGCATTCACCTAAGTGTTCAAGAAAAACATCATGACTACCTGCGGGAGGTCTATATCCAGCTACTACTAACATTTTATCATGATTATTAATTTCAACTGAAACTGCCGCTAGTTCACACTCTTTCTCTTCACTAAAGGGCTCACAGTCCAAGGACAGACACTTCAGGTTTGAACGACACCAGATTCCCACACCTCCGCCCTTAGCACGAGTTCTGCAGAAGGATGTTACATAATCAAAGTTTTTGATCTTAAGATTTTCAATTTCAAAATATTTCATTGAGTGCTCAGTTAGGCATAATACATCCGGATTTTCATCGCCAAGAAACACTTCCAACAAGTCCACTTTGTTCCTTAGACTTCTGATATTTTGATGTACTATCCTAAGGCTGCCTCCCTGTTGACGCTCATGATACTTTTGAGAAACTGCACCCAGGTAACTCCCGGAGGCCTCTGAGCCTCCCCTAAAAAATGCTTTCCAGTGAAAGTACGGGATTGATGAGTCTTTTTGGAAATCATTCCTGAAGGAATTGAAGGGCTGAAGTTGGGAGTATTTGGTGTCGTTTTTGAAGACATATTGGAAGGCTTAACGTTATATTTACAAGACAGAGGGCATTCAGGGGGATTAAAGTTAGGAATGAAATCATTGGATCGGTTTAAGGACTGAAGAAGTAAGGTTGCGAGCAGACGTTTGCCAGTTAAATTCAAATGGAGACCATGACGTGTAAAGCCATATCGAGGAATGGACTCCATAGAGAGAAACTCTACATGATCGTGTTTGGAAGAAATTGTTAGGAGCTTGTCATTTACTTCAGCTACAACAGAATTTAAGGAAGGATTATCATGTCTTGGAGGGAGACCGACCAAGATCACCTTTCTACCAGAGGTTTTACTCAGTTCAGTCTCTAGTTCAGAAAAGTCCAGGGTACAGCGCCCGTTTACAACATCGTTTGAACCTCCCATTACAATAATATTATTACACTTACTTCTGGAATATGATTTAAATGTTTCTAGTACATGTTTCATATTACCATTTGGTTTGATCCATCCACTTACTTCACACATACCCCTCAGCTTGTCCCTTAACAGTTGTGAAACAAGCCGCCCATGGCTATCTGAGCACAAGGCTATACTGGGCTTAAGGGTGGTAGTAGTAGGGATGTGGATTGGTGGGACGTAAGAACATATTTTTTGTTTTGGAAGAGGATTTCTTTTGATCGGACTTTTCTTTGGTAGCACTGGACTGTGGACAATCAGAGGGATTTCTGTGGTGTCAGGAAGGCCTTCCAGGTCCGAGGATTCAAGAACATCATATCTATTGCATGTCTTAATACCCTTGTCAACCACCTTAGACACCGTTTGAATTTTATTTTTTCGGTGTTTCACTATTTCCCATTGACCTTTAGCCTGTTTTCTTAAATGTAATGATAGTTTTTCAGAGCTCATTTTGTCACTAGGAACATAAGGGCTGGTAGTCTTTTTTAGTCCTAACATACTTACACTACTATTGAGCTTAGGAGTAGGACAAGTCATTCTATTACAATCATTTGAAAGCCTTTCAAACCATTCATTGAAAGAAACTGACTTTGGGGTTTCAGAACAAAACCAGTTAAGAATTATCTTTGCATGAATGAGCACATTAAGCCCACATTCGAAGCTATTGTTTTGCTGAGGGCAAGTGACATCAGTAAAATTCCAACTACTGAGACCAATATTTTTTACAAATAGATGTGCAGGATCTAAGTTCATAGACTTAATTGTGTCTAAGTGAAATATTGATTTATTTGTGATATCAAGAAACAAAAGACTCCAGTGGGAACCTATTCCTGCTTCTGTACAACCCTCAGCAACATGTTCGTTAATATCAGAAACTTTACTATTGCTAATACAACACAATGCATAGTTGGAGTTTTTAAAGCTAAGGTCAGTCAAGAGTTCATTTACTACATCCGCGGAGCTATGCTTCAGAAGCTCGCAGTTGAGTGGACCAATAAACAACGCTTTACATGATACAGTCTTAGCACATTTTTGAAAGGAAGAGAAATAATTTTCCAAAATTGAATCATCAAGCCACTTGTCAGTAATTGATTGATTGTATTTAGATTTAAGAGACTCGATTTCGGATATTAAATTATGGTTTATCTCTAAAGCGCTATTCATTTTGCCCATTACCAACTTCAGACTGCTGTCTTTCTCAATGAGTTTGTTTTTTAATATTTCAATCTCTTCCTTACCATTTTCAAGTTTGGCGCCGAGGACAAAGTTATCATGCAGGTTTTTATCATCAAAAACACACTTCAATTCCTCATTTTCTTTCCTAAGTTCTTGTACTTTTAATTGAAGTTGAGCAATTCTTTCATTAGCAGTTTTAAGTTTATAGCCTAATGACTCTTTTTCCTCAACCATAACGTCTTGCATTTTGAAAGACTCATTTAACTCATTTGTCGTTTGTAATTTAAAAGAATCAAAATGAGAGTTGAGTTTTAAAAGTTCAAGAAGAAGTTCATTTTGTAATACCAGTTTTGATTTTTCTTGAAATATTGTAGTAATAAATATTAATTCTCACTTCCCGGGGTTACTTGGAATAAACATGTTTCATTTATTCGTTCATTTATAATGTGAGACGTTGTTTTTTTAATTATTAATTTTACTAACAGATTCCTGAGGAAGATTCAACAAATGTAAAAACAATTAAGCAAACTAACTAATTACCTATATTCAATAAATTACAATATAAATGTAAATAAATATAGCACGATAATCCAAATTAAATAATTGTTACTGGTAGTTTTTGAAAAGTTAATTTTGATTCCTCAATTGATTATGGATTAATATTTTCTATTGTATATATGTTGTATTTATTTTATTTGTATATAAGTAGTTGTAAATATAAAAGAATAATATATATATCACAACTATCTATACAATTATTTTTAATATTTGTGAACGATTTATTGATCATAAACTTTAATGGCAGTATCACAGCGTTTGCTGATGATGTTTCTTTGTTATATTCAAATAAGAACACAAGAGTTTTAGCTGAATATATCTACCAAGATTTACTCACACTTAGAGCTTGGTGTATGTCAAATAAAATGATGGTAAATGTTGAAAAGACTAAGTTCATAAATTTTTATTTCACCGGATTCGATTTACCGTTTAATTTAAAATATCATTCTCCTTCTTGCGATATTTTTATTTGCCATTGTCAATCAATAGAAAAAGTTAGTTGTATTAAATATCTTGGTTTAATTTTAGATGAAAAACTCAAATGGGATGAACATATTAATTACTTACACAACAAAACAAAATCTTCCATAAGGAAATTTAACTTTTTAAGAAATTTTTTTAAGACCGATTTGTTAAAGGTTTTATATTTTGCTCTAGTAATTCGCAGCTTCAATACGGCGTTACTTGCTTCGGTGGTACTCACAAAACTCTAATTCCAAAACTAAGAGTCACTCAAAATGTTGTCCTTCGTGTCATACTAAGAAAGCCGAAACGAGAAAGTTCCTTTCCACTCTATCAAGAATTAAGAATTTTACCGTTCCAACATCTTTTTATCTTCAAAGTACTAAAAATATTCTTTTTCCGTAGTGGTAATAGCGAAGATCAAGGTTTGGTCTACCATACAAGAAATGTAACTTATGGTATTTTCAGACTCCCAAAAGTAAATAAGAGTATTTTTAGACAATCTTTTCAATATTTGGGACCTAAACTTTTCAATCAATTGCCATTAAATATTAGAAATTCTAGGAATAAGTCTGCTTTTTGTACAAACTTGAAAGGGTGGTTACTATCTCAAAACTACATAAGCTATTTAAGCTCTGTACTTATGTAACTAGTTTTTATTAACATATTTTCTGATTGGTAAATGTCGTTTATGTAAATTAGTAATAGTAATTGCTTTAGTATATTGTTTGGTAGAATTTAATCTCAATTTGTACTTGCAAGCACAGCAGGTGGAGTTTCTGTTTTTTTCAATGGAGCTAGACTCATATTAGATGTTTTATTTTCTTGTCTTTTAATTTTTTAAACTGGCCACACAACTGTGTAAGTGGCCAGTCTTTTTTCCAAACAAGAATTTTGTATTTCATGTATTTGTAAATATTGGAAAATAAATCATTTACTCATAAATCATTTACTCACTCATTACTCATTTACTCAATTTATTAATACATTCTTACCTTTTGTTAAGAAATAAATAAAACATAAAATTATTAATTGTAAATCACATTTCCCAATTTAACATTATATTGATTACTTTTCTACCAATGTGATTTAGGAAGCTAAATCAAAGGATTATACATTTATTATATTTTTATCCATCGAAACTTTATGCAAAAAAGAAGATTGATAAAAACATCTAGAGCAGGACAAAAATATGATACAATTTTTTGTATATTAATGCTACACAAATATATATTTTTCCCCTCGATAAAGGTGATAAAAGGTATAATTACCCTCAGACAGACAGATATAGACGTAAGACTTGATTATAAGTCTTTGGTGTACTTAATGTGTATATAAACATAATGTACGCCTTTATTAGATATTTAAAGATATTATATTACCTAATTCATTCATTTTATACATAAACCCCAACTCTATAGTTAGTGTGACAGAGCAGTAGAACTTTTCCCACCTCAGTTCCCCTCCAGCGGAAACTTGCTGCAGTTGAAGTCATGACATTAAGTTTGCCTACTAATCGACATGGACTGCCAAGTCTGTTACATTACTTAGTACCAATTCATTATTCACTTTCGTTAAATGTTGTGATTTCTACACAAAACTATGAATAGATTTTCATTAATTTATACTTTTACAAATGTTGTATTTGTTTCATTAACCATATGGTAAAATAATGAAAATGCCTTTATAAAATGTCAGTATAATTTAATGTTATAATATGTAACAAACACCCCAGTAAATAAATGTTTAATTTCATTAGGCCTTCCAGTAACAAAGTTACCACCTTCAGACAACCAAACTAAATTTATTTACCATCTTCAGACAACCAAACTAAATTTATGTATAAATTTAGTTTGGTTGTCTAAAGATGGTACTTTGTTACCGAAAGACCTAACGAAATTAAAATTTTATTAACTGGACTGTTTGTTACATCTTATAACATTAAATTAAATATCCAGTAAGAAACGAGCTTGAAGAATAATGTCTGTATAAATTTAGTTACAACAGCGATTTTTAAATGTTGTATAATGTATAAAAAGATGTATTTACCTGAAAAGCAATAAATGAAATTTATTTAACGGCAAAAAATCATATCTAACATAACATTTTGAAGCACGTTAAATTTATAACTTGAGACAGCTGTAAGAGACCATACATCTACTATCTACTACAAGTGACTATTCACCACGCGGAGGGGGGGGGGCAGAATCTGTCACACATGCGTTGTTCACACGCCATTTACTGTGGGTTTAGATATTCAGAGTGGTGCACGAAATGATCCAACATTTAGTTTTGTTAAAGAAAATGTATTTTAAATGCAATACAGTATAGTTTGATGTAAATTGTCTGCTGCATAGCTGGACATTAGTTTGAGGCCATTACATGTTCAGTGTGGTCACCTTCTTGTCTGACAACTGCTTTAACACGAACGTCTATGTTATTGATGACTCGGCGACACATATCCCCGGTTATCCCGTTACATGCCTCAATGATTAGTACTCGCAGATCCATCTGTGTGTTAGGATGTTTAGGGAAGATCTTCTCCTTCATAAATAATCACACGAATTCAAATCAGGACTGTTTGGGGGCCAACGGAAAACGATTAGGAAATCGGTTTGAAATGACTTTTGGTTAAAACTTTAAAACAGAAAGTCTAAAACAACACTAGCCATGTGTGGTCTGGATCCATCCTGCATGAACCACTAGTTCTCTAATTAAAACCCTTTTTGCGATAACTCGAGGTACAACAAAATAACGTAGCATGTTTAGATAACGCTCACTGTACACAATATGTTAAAAGAATGGCCATGGCTCGAGATGGGTGCCGTACCATAATTCTTGGAGCATGATGCACGTTTTCATGAAGCACGAGTGGATTTTTGAAAGCCCAAAAACGCACATTTTGTTTACTAACAACACCGTGCTAAGTGAAAATGTGTTTCATCTGAGAACCAAACATTGTTAATCAATAGGTCTTGAATAACAGCCCATTCTGCGAAAACCATTTGTTGATGTTGTTTGTCAATCGTTAATTTGAGTAACACTGTAATTTTGTATGGATACAAATGCAAATCTATTTTTAAAATTCAATGCACAGATCAACTAGAAATGTGAAGATCTGCTGCCACTTTTCTAGTCGACTGCCTGGACTCCTCACCCACCAACAGTGCTCTGACAGCTTCAACATTCTGTGGAAGGCCGTTGACGCTTCCTCTCAAATACTGAGCCATCACCATTACATTTTTTATAAAGTGTACATATAGTTTAAATGATGGCGACCAGTGAGTTTGAAAATGAGCATGAAGCCGTCTTGTTGTAAGCACCGCACTTTTTGTTTTCTTAAAAACAACACAGTCTTTTTGCGTTGATCCACAGACAACCTTCCTTTATCGGCCATCTTGCAAAAATAATAATAACGTAAGTAGTAATAATACAGGCATTGACCAACGCCCCAAGTACGACTTTTCGCCTGAAGTACGACGGGGGGTGGGGGAAGGTCACGTGACCTTAATCGATTTTTAATGGGCTTTGATTTGATTTTGATTGACTTTGATTTGATTTTAATTGACTTTGATTTGACTTTGATTGACTCTGATTTGATCTTGATTGACTTTGATTTGATTTTGATTGGTTTTGATTTTGATTTGATATTGATGGCGGCCCCGGATCCAAGATGGCGGTGGTCACGTGATCCAAGGTGGCGGCCGGATGTAGTGCTACCATCCCTCCCCTCTCCCTCAAAAATTTCCCTCCAAATTCCCCATTTTCCCTCCGAATTCCCTAGCAATACTATATAAAATGCACTTTCAGCCTAACTATATGGCAACCTTTACATTGTTATACTACATAAAATGCATTATTTTCTCTTATACTCTATAGTAAATCTATACTCTATGGGATTTATAATCTACGTGCCAGAAAAACTGGAAAACTGAAAAACTGGAAAACAGGAAAACAGAAAAACAGAAAAACATGAAAAACAGAAAAACAGGAAAACAGAAAAACAGGAAAACAGGAAAACAGGAAAACAGGAAAACAGGAAAAAAGAAAAACAGGAAAACAGAAAAACAGGAAAACAGAAACTGACTGAAAAACAGATGACTTTTGGACATAATTTACTCTTACACAGTTTTACTATATCTTACTTAGATCACTTCTTGATTTTGTACCATGCTATATCTTTTCCATGATCTTTCTCGCAGGTGTTTGTCTAATATTTAACCAGTTTTTTCACGGTGAGTATTTAATTCCTCACTACCCTCAAGTAAGCTGAAGGCAAAACTTAAGGGCATTGCCCAATTCCCATGGGACGCGCCCGATGGAGGACTGGTACCCCTCACGGGTATTTTAGTGTAATGAGCCCCAACCGAAACGCTCATTACGGTGGTAGCCATCCAACAACATGCTACCTCCCAAAATTATTTAGATTTTTTTATACTTTTTTTGCTTCCTCTGAAAGTAAAGAGGCCACTTTACTTGGAGAAGCCTTTCAATGTGACGCACAAACTTACAAAGGGCTTTTATTTTTTTTATTTTATTTTTCTTGTAAACATATATCTTTTCCTCACACATAGGACCTAGGGGTACTAGGTGAGTGTAACATACACGTACCGTACGAGGACCCGGACTGCGACTCAAGGTCTTACGGGGCTTAGCCCAGCCCCAAGCTGCAGGACTGCCTCAGGACTTATGCGTTTTACGGCTGCCTTAGAGGACAGTCGGGCGATTTTTTTATTTACTTTGGGCCGCCCTCACCTCGCTGGTACGGTATTCTATACACAGAGCTGGAGATAACTGTTTTAAAATTTTACTTTACAAATTGTTTTAAAAGGTTGACGATAAAAGAGTTAACACAAAACTAACTTAACATTACTTACCTGGCGTAGGAGTTACCATGATAAAGAAGTAGGTTCACCCAGTACGGTGTCTGCACTACGGTTGGGTTGATTTCTGTCAATGCCGTAAATTTGGTTTCTACGGGCATGTTAGCAACCATGGGTTATAGCAAAGTCCTATTCCATCAACTCTGCGTAGTTGGAAGTATATAATCTTTTTATTATTAACAGTAAAAAGTAAGCTGATATTTCGTCTTTATTGACACAAGCGATAAGACTGATGTGGTGAGCCACATCCTGTAACATTGTGTAGAAGTATTACTCGTAAGTTTTGCATGTGCATACGTACATTAAGACCACTAAAGGACCCGGTTTTTTAAATTTTAAAATGAACACAAAGTAAAATCCAACCAAACGGTATTACGGATAAGTCTACAGTTTAGTACATACAAAAAACTGACCAATGTTATGAAGCTAGAGAACCGATTGGCGTTTATTGATACAATATATTACGATTTATAATGTTTTTATTGGGATTCCACAGCCCCTCCCCGCTGCGGAAAGTGGTAGCCGGCCTTCTTCTATTTGCTACCTCCTGCACTCTTGTGCTCCCTTCTACTCTGTCAATAAAGCTTCGTCAATAGTTAAATTAAGCATGGTGTCATTAGGGATAGAGTAGTGACCCCAAGGCAGGGTCTTGATACCTCCATCCAATATATATCGTTTATCATCTCTTCCAGAAAGGGAAATCTTATTCAACTCTACGCTATACAGTTTATGACGGTAACTTCTTATCATGTTCATTGAATGGTATACATCAGAGTGATTTTCTTTTGTACAGTTCACGCTCTTAGTGCTGTATTGGCGGGCAAAATTTTCTAAGCAGTACTTATAGTCATCAAAATTAATTTCATTTTTTACTGTGCTCATCTTGACACCTTTGGATTTTTTGATAATTCCATCATCGTTGTCGTCTTTCTTCTCTGATCTGCTTGCATACATCTTGGAGCGCAGTCCCACATATTCATACATTATTCTTCCGTTGAGCTCATCCTTAAACTTTCCTATGACTTTTTTGTTTATTCGAGGAATGTTGTAGCGGTTGGGTTCTGGATAGTCGCTGGTGTCAAACAAATTGATCATCTCTTTCATGTCAGTGTAGAAGTTGTTAGTTTCTATAAGGTAGGTGAGTGAGTCAGTGTCTGTGTATTGAAGCTGAGCTTTGGTGCCGTATCTGTTCTTGATGGTATTGAAATGGAAGTTATACATTAGAGTTTTTGATACGTCCAGAATACTCATACCAACGTATATGGCCTTATTGAAAAGGAGTTTCGTTCGGCTCATGTGGATAGCGGCAAGTTGTTCCGTGAAGATGGTCCGGTGTTTGAAGTTAGGCTTTGCAATCCATTTCTCAACTTGAACATCTTTTGTTGCCAGCCGTATATCAACTCGGTTACGGATGTTCTCCATCGTCTTTCCAAATACGCTATTATTCATGAGCTTATAAAAGTCCTTTTCAAAATCATTGGTGGCCTTGGTACGCATGTTAGTGTTCAATTCGATGTAACACTTGAGCCAGTTGCTTTGGGAAAAGCTAATTACTCGGTGTATTTTCTGTAGTCGCATGCCCAGTGACAGGTATTGCTTCAAGTTCCTATAGTGCAGCACATATTTTTCTTTGTGGAAGAGAGTTAGCAACAGTTTTTTTTCTTTGGATCCTGGTGGCGTCCGTTGTTCTGGAGCTAGAGGGAGGTCTGAATGAATGTCATGGAGTTGTTGAGGATATTCTAAATCCACTTCTAAGATATATCCAGTATCTGAGTCATCAGCGATTGTTGTGACATCTATGGAGCTTGGATTGTCTACCCACTTAAAGTCTTTGAATGGCATGTGCTGACTCATCGCCCATCCGTACAAATTATTGGCATCAAGGTACGTGAGATAGGTAGTAGGCTTGTCTGCATCGTACTCTTCCATGTACGGGTTGTTTGCATTTGCATGACGATGAGAGCACTGAGATACTCCCCCGCGTATTCCCTTACCAATAATAAGTGTCATGTTGTAATCAGTGAGAAGCTCAAGTTCAACATTGGTGGTTTTTAACATGGCACTCCAGGCAAGTCCTGGTGCAGTGAAGTACCAAGCTGGATCAAGATGGTATGTCTGCAGGCAGACGTCTCTGAAGTTCTCCATGATGTCAGCCAAAATAAGTACATCGGTCTGGTTGTAGAGTTCAGTGTACTCTTTCATACTCTGAATGTTGAAGGAATTCCAAACTTTGATGGCATGGTCGTAGTCCTCATTTGTAATTTGTTCCTTGTTTAACTTATTATAAAAGTCCTTCTTTTGTGGAAGGGATGTCAGCTGAAACTTGTTCAGTGAGTCCATGAAATCGTATGGGTAGACACCCTTTTTCGTTAGAAGTTGAAGCTGTTCACCAGAGTAATATTTTGAAGTGTGTCTGAATTGTTGAGGAGATAGGTTTTTTGCTAGTTTGTCGAGGCTAGATGGCATAAATCTGCATGAATCGAGAAATCTTAATTTTGTTCCTCCATTAACGTTGATGGTGTAGGAGATGTACCTCTCTTCATTACTAGGAATAAGATCTATTGTTTCATCATTGAGCCCAAACATTTTGATGAAGAGGTGGGTGTCGTAGCCACTCAGATTGTGTATGAAGATGGGGATAAAGTGGGGTTTACGGTACTTGAGATTGCATGAGTTGTGGGCAAGGCCTCTGAACTTGCCGGTAAGGTGGTCTCGTACTTTTTGATCTTCTTTGTCGGTGAATGGTTTTTGACAGATGTGACACAGCTGTGTGGATGAGATGGTGTTGAGATCTTCTAATGTAAGATCCATGGGTTTAACAGCCATGCTGGAGTAGAGGTAATGTATTTTCCGCGATTCATGTAACATATTCTCAACAAAGACTTGAGCTGCATCTATGCCGAAGTAGTTGACTGGATGGTCGCACTCTCCATCTGAATAGACGATGTAGTAAGAGAAGCTTATAGCTTCATGTCTCTGGTACTTTTCCGTGAACTTCCGCTTCGGTCCAATGGACTGGTCTTCTTCCTTATTCTCCTCGTCAACACGGGTTAGCATGCACTCAAAGTCGGCGTAGATGGTGAATGGGACTCGCATCTTCTTCTGCCCCTCCTCAAACTTGATGGTGCTTCCCTCCGGTGGCATGATAATCTTGACGGCTTCATGTTCACTGCAGTCTTACTTGTGACGGTTGAGAAGATCTTCTGTTCCGAAGTGGAGCAAGCAACGGCGGCATATGTAGGTTTGATCATGAAGCTTAGTAACCTGGGATCTAACGAGTTGGCTCAGATCTCTGATGAGACAATAGTGGGTATTATCTCCATCCTTAACGTAGAGAAGATCGATGTGGTTTGGTTTCTCCCTGTCTGTCACCAGCAGCGGGTACACTACGAACTTTTCATCGTAGGCGTAGACATTGATGGAAAAGGCGCTTCTCTTCTCGAACAGCTTGATTTTATCGAGGGTGACGGGGAACTCGATTCCTTGGATGTGCTGATCTAGCTCGTGTTCGAATGGTAGATAGTGGTGGATGCGGTGGGGTTGATCTTGACATGAGACGGGATGAAGAGCCGCCAACACTGACCATAAGAAGCACTTCTGGTCGTTGTTTTGGATATTTAATATGGCTTTCTTGTCTTCAATCTTTTTAGGAAGGGGAATATAAGTAGATCCACGGAGTGGTAGGTATGTGTTGATTCTGAGTTGTAGCTTGAGAATTTTGGCTAGAGTCCAGCCAGATCCCTTAGCATAGAATTCGTCCATTTCGGCTAAGATCTTTCTTTCAGACTCTTTTACGTGCTTCAAAATATCTGTAGTTGGAAGATAGATGACATTTTTCGTTTTAAAATTCATCTCATTTGTTTCTTCTACGTTGTTGATAGGGTTTTTATATTCTGCCAAAAGGACAATATTTGCCTTAATGTTCTCCTCCCTGACCAGCTCCATGATCTTGGATTGGATGAGGTGACGTGCTTTTTTCAAGAATATGGCGGGGTCTTTTATTTTAGGGTGATTATCTACAACATACGTCCTCATTTTTCCATTGAAAGCGTTCTCTACTTCCTCCATCACAAGAGCATCGCGACCGATCATGGTACTCCACGCAGACTTGACTGAGTTGTAGGCAGAGGTTATTGAGGTGCGGACGGTGTCGATGATAGAGGAGGAAGGGCTAGTAGATGGCTGAGGCTCATCGTGAGCTAAGCAGGTTTTCTTGGAAGTGGAGGGGCCTGGCTCGTCTGCTTTCCTCTTGAGGTGACCCGGGTCGCACTTCTTGAGGTGGCGGCTGCGGTGGGAGAGGGTGATCATCGTCCCGCAGGAGTGGCAAGGTCGCTGGGGCTCGATGGTGGGCTTTGGGTTGCCACAGCGCTTGAGGTGGTGTGACATGTTCTTCCGAGATATGGCCTTAGCACATCTAGGGCAGGGAGCCTGGTTGGGATTCATGTTGATCTGCAACAAATGAAACACAATATCGTTAAACTCTCAATATCTATCTACTCGGGTATGTATAAAACTAGAAACTCTGTAGAAAAAGTTTTTCAATATCTTGGTGAAGGTAAGATAAGTTAGGTTAAGTAATAACTTTGGTAAAACTCTCAATACCCATCTACTTGGGTATGTATAAAACTCTGTAGAAAATGTTTTACAATATCACGGGGACAGTAAGTTAGGTTATGTTCCTAGTGAGTACAATGCATTTATAGGTTATGTATACTTACTTTACGGTTGCAATAGATGCGTTGTAAATAGCGGAGCTGCTAGATGTGTCTCGTTCAAAGGTCTGAGACTGAATGAAGTTTGTTCTGAAATCATCGTAATATATGTATTACTACTACGTGAATCAAAATATAATTTTATTAGAGCCTACTACTTTAATCAAAAAGTAACAAAGATCCTACTTTATGTCGTAAGTGAGGTTATGTTAGCACTTTGTCTACTTGACTAATTTCAGAAGTTGAATATAATAAATATATAGGGTCTGCTAAGCTCTAAAATGTAAGGTTATGTTCCAAACAATAAATAAAGTCTCAAAAAGTGAGGTTATGTTTCAGACGTATGACTGATTCTGTACGAAAGCATAGAAGTTCATGGCTATTTTAGAAATTATATCATGAGGAAAATTTTACAAGACCAAAAAGTGGCTCAGTGTTAGGCACATCGGTGTTCTAACACGGCACTGGGTATGGTAGAAGCAAGCTAAGGGAACCTAGTGACGACTCCTAACGGCAGTTGCCTTATAAGGAAAAGCCAGTGCGTCACACGCTGGCCCCACCCGGGTATCCGCTGCCAAGTCGAAGTTGGCCGAGAGTGCGTCCCACCACTCTCACGGAATCCCCCGCGAGTCCTTGAGCCAACTATTGCAAGTTGGCTAAAGGACTGATCGGTGTTTAAAACTAGCCGAATTACAAGGACTCAAGACCTGTCTCTAACACCGACCGTATAATTTCTAAATACTCACCAACAGAGAAGTTCTGCGCAGACAGGAGCAGTTGCTGTAGACTGAGTGTGGAGAATGTGAGACGTAGCTAGCTGGGAAGCTCCGACTGAATCGATTTGCCTCAGCGAGTGTAGTTTAATTCATAGTATTAAATCGAGCCGCGAACCAAAATTGGAAAATCAATAACACCCTGTTTATTCATTATTAACTTTCCGATTTCGCTCAAATTTGGTACACGTGTACAGATACACATGCACTATCGACCAATGATGAAATATTTAATGAATATCGTCACTGGGCTTATCTTTACCCCCACCACTCCGAAGCTAGTTTTGTTATTTACCGTCCGATTTCGCTCAAATTTGGTACGCACGTACACATTACAGTTGTCTACCCAATAGTATACTGAAAATGGATTAAACTACCCCTACAAAAGAGAATACTACCCTTAAGTGTTGAAATTGAAAAAAATGCTATTGCATCAATACTTATTGTCCGATTACATTCATATTGAGTACAAAACTGTAATGTGTACGTGCGTACCACATTTGAGCGAAATCGGACGGTAAATAACAAAACTAGCTTCGGAGTGGTGGGGGTAAAGATAAGCCCAGAGACGATATTCATTAAATATTTCATCATTGGTCGATAGTGCATGTGTATCTGTACACGTGTACCAAATTTGAGCGAAATCGGACAGTTAATAATGAATAAACAGGGTGTTATTGATTTTCCAATTTTGGTTCGCGGCTCGATTTAATACTATGAATTAAACTACACTCGCTGAGGCAAATCGATTCAGTCGGAGCTTCCCAGCTAGCTACGTCTCGCATTCTCCACACTCAGTCTACAGCAACTGCTCCTGTCTGCGCAGAACTTCTCTGTTGGTGAGTATTTAGAAATTATACGGTCGGTGTTAGAGACAGGTCTTGAGTCCTTGTGATTCGGCTAGTTTTAAACACCGATCAGTCCTTTAGCCAACTTGCAATAGTTGGCTCAAGGACTCGCGGGGGATTCCGTGAGAGTGGTGGGACGCACTCTCGGCCAACTTCGACTTGGCAGCGGATACCCGGGTGGGGCCAGCGTGTGACGCACTGGCTTTTCCTTATAAGGCAACTGCCGTTAGGAGTCGTCACTAGGTTCCCTTAGCTTGCTTCTACCATACCCAGTGCCGTGTTAGAACACCGATGTGCCTAACACTGAGCCACTTTTTGGTCTTGTAAAATTTTCCTCATGATATAATTTCTAAAATAGCCATGAACTTCTATGCTTTCGTACAGAATCAGTCATACGTCTGAAACATAACCTCACTTTTTGAGACTTTATTTATTGTTTGGAACATAACCTTACATTTTAGAGCTTAGCAGACCCTATATATTTATTATATTCAACTTCTGAAATTAGTCAAGTAGACAAAGTGCTAACATAACCTCACTTACGACATAAAGTAGGATCTTTGTTACTTTTTGATTAAAGTAGTAGGCTCTAATAAAATTATATTTTGATTCACGTAGTAGTAATACATATATTACGATGATTTCAGAACAAACTTCATTCAGTCTCAGACCTTTGAACGAGACACATCTAGCAGCTCCGCTATTTACAACGCATCTATTGCAACCGTAAAGTAAGTATACATAACCTATAAATGCATTGTACTCACTAGGAACATAACCTAACTTACTGTCCCCGTGATATTGTAAAACATTTTCTACAGAGTTTTATACATACCCAAGTAGATGGGTATTGAGAGTTTTACCAAAGTTATTACTTAACCTAACTTATCTTACCTTCACCAAGATATTGAAAAACTTTTTCTACAGAGTTTCTAGTTTTATACATACCCGAGTAGATAGATATTGAGAGTTTAACGATATTGTGTTTCATTTGTTGCAGATCAACATGAATCCCAACCAGGCTCCCTGCCCTAGATGTGCTAAGGCCATATCTCGGAAGAACATGTCACACCACCTCAAGCGCTGTGGCAACCCAAAGCCCACCATCGAGCCCCAGCGACCTTGCCACTCCTGCGGGACGATGATCACCCTCTCCCACCGCAGCCGCCACCTCAAGAAGTGCGACCCGGGTCACCTCAAGAGGAAAGCAGACGAGCCAGGCCCCTCCACTTCCAAGAAAACCTGCTTAGCTCACGATGAGCCTCAGCCATCTACTAGCCCTTCCTCCTCTATCATCGACACCGTCCGCACCTCAATAACCTCTGCCTACAACTCAGTCAAGTCTGCGTGGAGTACCATGATCGGTCGCGATGCTCTTGTGATGGAGGAAGTAGAGAACGCTTTCAATGGAAAAATGAGGACGTATGTTGTAGATAATCACCCTAAAATAAAAGACCCCGCCATATTCTTGAAAAAAGCACGTCACCTCATCCAATCCAAGATCATGGAGCTGGTCAGGGAGGAGAACATTAAGGCAAATATTGTCCTTTTGGCAGAATATAAAAAACCTATCAACAACGTAGAAGAAACAAATGAGATGAATTTTAAAACGAAAAATGTCATCTATCTTCCAACTACAGATATTTTGAAGCACGTAAAAGAGTCTGAAAGAAAGATCCTAGCCGAAATGGACGAATTCTATGCTAAGGGATCTGGCTGGACTCTAGCCAAAATTCTCAAGCTACAACTCAGAATCAACACATACCTACCACTCCGTGGATCTACTTATATTCCCCTTCCTAAAAAGATTGAAGACAAGAAAGCCATATTAAATATCCAAAACAACGACCAGAAGTGCTTCTTATGGTCAGTGTTGGCGGCTCTTCATCCCGTCTCATGGCAAGATCAACCCGACCGCATCCACCACTATCTACCATTCGAACACGAGCTAGATCAGCACATCCAAGGAATCGAGTTCCCCGTCACCCTCGATAAAATCAAGCTGTTCGAGAAGAGAAGCGCCTTTTCCATCAATGTCTACGCCTACGATGAAAAGTTCGTAGTGTACCCGCTGCTGGTGACAGACAGGGAGAAACCAAACCACATCGATCTTCTCTACGTTAAGGATGGAGATAATACCCACTATTGTCTCATCAGAGATCTGAGCCAACTCGTTAGATCCCAGGTTACTAAGCTTCATGATCAAACCTACATATGCCGCCGTTGCTTGCTCCACTTCGGAACAGAAGATCTTCTCAACCGTCACAAGTAAGACTGCAGTGAACATGAAGCCGTCAAGATTATCATGCCACCGGAGGGAAGCACCATCAAGTTTGAGGAGGGGCAGAAGAAGATGCGAGTCCCATTCACCATCTACGCCGACTTTGAGTGCATGCTAACCCGTGTTGACGAGGAGAATAAGGAAGAAGACCAGTCCATTGGACCGAAGCGGAAGTTCACGGAAAAGTACCAGAGACATGAAGCTATAAGCTTCTCTTACTACATCGTCTATTCAGATGGAGAGTGCGACCATCCAGTCAACTACTTCGGCATAGATGCAGCTCAAGTCTTTGTTGAGAATATGTTACATGAATCGCGGAAAATACATTACCTCTACTCCAGCATGGCTGTTAAACCCATGGATCTTACATTAGAAGATCTCAACACCATCTCATCCACACAGCTGTGTCACATCTGTCAAAAACCATTCACCGACAAAGAAGATCAAAAAGTACGAGACCACCTTACCGGCAAGTTCAGAGGCCTTGCCCACAACTCATGCAATCTCAAGTACCGTAAACCCCACTTTATCCCCATCTTCATACACAATCTGAGTGGCTACGACACCCACCTCTTCATCAAAATGTTTGGGCTCAATGATGAAACAATAGATCTTATTCCTAGTAATGAAGAGAGGTACATCTCCTACACCATCAACGTTAATGGAGGAACAAAATTAAGATTTCTCGATTCATGCAGATTTATGCCATCTAGCCTCGACAAACTAGCAAAAAACCTATCTCCTCAACAATTCAGACACACTTCAAAATATTACTCTGGTGAACAGCTTCAACTTCTAACGAAAAAGGGTGTCTACCCATACGATTTCATGGACTCACTGAACAAGTTTCAGCTGACATCCCTTCCACAAAAGAAGGACTTTTATAATAAGTTAAACAAGGAACAAATTACAAATGAGGACTACGACCATGCCATCAAAGTTTGGAATTCCTTCAACATTCAGAGTATGAAAGAGTACACTGAACTCTACAACCAGACCGATGTACTTATTTTGGCTGACATCATGGAGAACTTCAGAGACGTCTGCCTGCAGACATACCATCTTGATCCAGCTTGGTACTTCACTGCACCAGGACTTGCCTGGAGTGCCATGTTAAAAACCACCAATGTTGAACTTGAGCTTCTCACTGATTACAACATGACACTTATTATTGGTAAGGGAATACGCGGGGGAGTATCTCAGTGCTCTCATCGTCATGCAAATGCAAACAACCCGTACATGGAAGAGTACGATGCAGACAAGCCTACTACCTATCTCACGTACCTTGATGCCAATAATTTGTACGGATGGGCGATGAGTCAGCACATGCCATTCAAAGACTTTAAGTGGGTAGACAATCCAAGCTCCATAGATGTCACAACAATCACTGATGACTCAGATACTGGATATATCTTAGAAGTGGATTTAGAATATCCTCAACAACTCCATGACATTCATTCAGACCTCCCTCTAGCTCCAGAACAACGGACGCCACCAGGATCCAAAGAAAAAAAACTGTTGCTAACTCTCTTCCACAAAGAAAAATATGTGCTGCACTATAGGAACTTGAAGCAATACCTGTCACTGGGCATGCGACTACAGAAAATACACCGAGTAATTAGCTTTTCCCAAAGCAACTGGCTCAAGTGTTACATCGAATTGAACACTAACATGCGTACCAAGGCCACCAATGATTTTGAAAAGGACTTTTATAAGCTCATGAATAATAGCGTATTTGGAAAGACGATGGAGAACATCCGTAACCGAGTTGATATACGGCTGGCAACAAAAGATGTTCAAGTTGAGAAATGGATTGCAAAGCCTAACTTCAAACACCGGACCATCTTCACGGAACAACTTGCCGCTATCCACATGAGCCGAACGAAACTCCTTTTCAATAAGGCCATATACGTTGGTATGAGTATTCTGGACGTATCAAAAACTCTAATGTATAACTTCCATTTCAATACCATCAAGAACAGATACGGCACCAAAGCTCAGCTTCAATACACAGACACTGACTCACTCACCTACCTTATAGAAACTAACAACTTCTACACTGACATGAAAGAGATGATCAATTTGTTTGACACCAGCGACTATCCAGAACCCAACCGCTACAACATTCCTCGAATAAACAAAAAAGTCATAGGAAAGTTTAAGGATGAGCTCAACGGAAGAATAATGTATGAATATGTGGGACTGCGCTCCAAGATGTATGCAAGCAGATCAGAGAAGAAAGACGACAACGATGATGGAATTATCAAAAAATCCAAAGGTGTCAAGATGAGCACAGTAAAAAATGAAATTAATTTTGATGACTATAAGTACTGCTTAGAAAATTTTGCCCGCCAATACAGCACTAAGAGCGTGAACTGTACAAAAGAAAATCACTCTGATGTATACCATTCAATGAACATGATAAGAAGTTACCGTCATAAACTGTATAGCGTAGAGTTGAATAAGATTTCCCTTTCTGGAAGAGATGATAAACGATATATATTGGATGGAGGTATCAAGATCCTGCCTTGGGGTCACTACTCTATCCCTAATGACACCATGCTTAATTTAACTATTGACGAAGCTTTATTGACAGAGTAGAAGGGAGCACAAGAGTGCAGGAGGTAGCAAATAGAAGAAGGCCGGCTACCACTTTCCGCAGCGGGGAGGGGCTGTGGAATCCCAATAAAAACATTATAAATCGTAATATATTGTATCAATAAACGCCAATCGGTTCTCTAGCTTCATAACATTGGTCAGTTTTTTGTATGTACTAAACTGTAGACTTATCCGTAATACCGTTTGGTTGGATTTTACTTTGTGTTCATTTTAAAATTTAAAAAACCGGGTCCTTTAGTGGTCTTAATGTACGTATGCACATGCAAAACTTACGAGTAATACTTCTACACAATGTTACAGGATGTGGCTCACCACATCAGTCTTATCGCTTGTGTCAATAAAGACGAAATATCAGCTTACTTTTTACTGTTAATAATAAAAAGATTATATACTTCCAACTACGCAGAGTTGATGGAATGGGACTTTGCTGTAACCCATGGTTGCTAACATGCCCGTAGAAACCAAATTTACGGCATTGACAGAAATCAACCCAACCGTAGTGCAGACACCGTACTGGGTGAACCTACTTCTTTATCATGGTAACTCCTACGCCAGGTAAGTAATGTTAAGTTAGTTTTGTGTTAACTCTTTTATCGTCAACCTTTTAAAACAATTTGTAAAGTAAAATTTTAAAACAGTTATCTCCAGCTCTGTGTATAGAATACCGTACCAGCGAGGTGAGGGCGGCCCAAAGTAAATAAAAAAATCGCCCGACTGTCCTCTAAGGCAGCCGTAAAACGCATAAGTCCTGAGGCAGTCCTGCAGCTTGGGGCTGGGCTAAGCCCCGTAAGACCTTGAGTCGCAGTCCGGGCCCTCGTACGGTACGTGTATGTTACACTCACCTAGTACCCCTAGGTCCTATGTGTGAGGAAAAGATATATGTTTACAAGAAAAATAAAATAAAAAAAATAAAAGCCCTTTGTAAGTTTGTGCGTCACATTGAAAGGCTTCTCCAAGTAAAGTGGCCTCTTTACTTTCAGAGTACCCAAAAAATTATAAAAAAATCTAAATAATTTTGGGAGGTAGCATGTTGTTGGATGGCTACCACCGTAATGAGCGTTTCGGTTGGGGCTCATTACACTAAAATACCCGTGAGGGGTACCAGTCCTCCATCGGGCGCGTCCCATGGGAATTGGGCAATGCCCTTAAGTTTTGCCTTCAGCTTACTTGAGGGTAGTGAGGAATTAAATACTCACCGTGAAAAAACTGGTTAAATATTAGACAAACACCTGCGAGAAAGATCATGGAAAAGATATAGCATGGTACAAAATCAAGAAGTGATCTAAGTAAGATATAGTAAAACTGTGTAAGAGTAAATTATGTCCAAAAGTCATCTGTTTTTCAGTCAGTTTCTGTTTTCCTGTTTTTCTGTTTTCCTGTTTTTATGTTTTTCTGTTTTCCTGTTTTCCTGTTTTCCTGTTTTTCTGTTTTCCTGTTTTCCTGTTTTTCTGTTTTTCATGTTTTTCTGTTTTTCTGTTTTCCTGTTTTCCAGTTTTTCAGTTTTCCAGTTTTTCTGGCACGTAGATTATAAATCCCATAGAGTATAGATTTACTATAGAGTATAAGAGAAAATAATGCATTTTATGTAGTATAACAATGTAAAGGTTGCCATATAGTTAGGCTGAAAGTGCATTTTATATAGTATTGCTAGGGAATTCGGAGGGAAAATGGGGAATTTGGAGGGAAATTTTTGAGGGAGAGGGGAGGGATGGTAGCACTACATCCGGCCGCCACCTTGGATCACGTGACCACCGCCATCTTGGATCCGGGGCCGCCATCAATATCAAATCAAAATCAAAACCAATCAAAATCAAATCAAAGTCAATCAAAATCAAATCAGAGTCAATCAAAGTCAAATCAAAGTCAATTAAAATCAAATCAAAGTCAATCAAAATCAAATCAAAGCCCATTAAAAATCGATTAAGGTCACGTGACCTTCCCCCACCCCCCGTCGTACTTCAGGCGAAAAGTCGTACTTGGGGCGTTGGTCAATAGTAATAGTATTATTACTACTAACGTAAGTGGAATCAGACGAAACTAATCTCCATGAACAGCTGAGGGAATTACCAACTTACAATACAGTAATATTTGGTAACTGGAACAAATACTACCAAAACAAATATTGGATCATTTCGTGCGCCACCCTGTAGATCGTGTAGTTTACATTTAAATGATGTTATATGTTATAAAACAAAGTTGTTGTACATTTTAGTTGCATTTAATTTTTGTACCAAGATAACTACTATAAGCTTATTATAGTTTGCATCTTCCACAAAAACATAAAATGACGGAAATAATGTTGACCCCTTTGTTATACATATTAAATCAATGTATAGTAAACATTTGTCATCCAATTGACAGTATTTTCTTTAAGTTTATTTGTCGACAATAACACATGAATATATTAACAAAGTATTCAGGTGCCTTTTTTATTTAGTTAAACGTCTAAGAAACTTTATTTAAGAACTTTATTCCATCTTCATGGTAATTTCAAAATTCCTAACATTTTGAATGGTATTAGTTAAATAATTTACAAAAATTAATAGTCTATGGATATTAATATTCATATTTTAAGTGGTTTTAGCATTAAACTGAAGTGTATTATTTTAAATCCTTTACCAAGCACTGAGCTAGTTCTTATATCTTCATCCAAATATGTATGGCTATATTTAGGCAAAGTTCTATCACTGCAGTCACAGACACTTATTAGCAAGTCCTATGAGGGTGGCAGATATTGATTATATAATGGGTTGGAGGGAGGCGTAGAAAGAGTTATCTTGAGAAATTCTGCCATCAATCATGCCTAATAGCAAGCGGGCAGATGGAATATATTTCAGGGTAGCTTTCATACAATGTTGCTTTTGGTAAAAGTTATTTAAAGGCATTTTATTTAAAATCTTATGTAAACGAGTATATATTTACATAAATATACCGTATACTTTATTTGCGTAGAAAGTGTAAGTACATGTGTATGCATATACATATGAACCAGGAAAATATCTTTTAAAACGTGCATACGTAGTTTTCTTTGCTTTTTTAAGTTACCTATGTGTTTTACACATATGCACACATGAAAGGAGAGTCCTATTTTCTTTTCAACCTTATTTTTCTGGTTTCCCAGATATATTGATCTGTGTGGGGGCCTTATGCAGACAATGTAAGAAGTGTAGCCAGTAGAGTAAAGGTGAATATTACTGATGAAAATTAACATTCGAGGCAAGGATCAGGACTTGCGCTATCTAACTCAATTGCGAAATCCAGAGTCGACACCTTAGACCACCGTAGAAATGGTACCCGCCCACCCATTAACGTACAGAGGTATTGACCCGCCCGCCCACACATACACGTAAAATGGTATTGACCCACCCGCCCACACATACACGTACAATGGTATTGATGTAAATGTGTCTGTCAATACACGAACAGTGGTATTGACCCACCCGCCCAACCATACACATATACAGTGGTATTGACCCACCCACCCACCCATACACATACAGTGGTATTAACCCACACGCCCACCCATACATATACAGTGGTTTTGTATATGTATACTTACTTACATATTAATTATATACATCGCTGTTAATGCCAAATACTCTCCTTAATTGTGTTTAATTAATTATTATTTTTAATTTTTCTTTACCAACCGCTTCCCCATCATTCCTTGAGTGGTGCTGTTACAAGACGGTTACCCGCCGCCGTCAGCTGTTGACAAATGTCACTCACTACACGGGTGTGTTTAAAATCACACAACATTAACGGTACCAGCAGCCACATCCAAATTCACACCCCCTGGTCAAACAGGAATATTTCAGCAAGTTTTTGGTTTTGACTGTACCTACCTATGACAACTAAGTTTCAGGCCTGTATTTCAACTCCCCTCCTGATTAAGCAATTCTTAGACATATTACATCAATGTTTTGGGGAAGAAGTAATTTCAATGTTCAGTCCTGCCATAGTTAAACTCACATTGCAACCAGCCGTAAGGCCTTGGCAAAAAAAAGTCTTTGCTATTCCAAGTACCTTTTAAACAGTGTCAATTACACTATACCTACTTAAGAAGATAAAAGTACGTGACTGAATTTATTTAAAAAAACAGGAATAATATGTTTATTTGAAATAAGAGTTGTTAATAAAATCTAAGAACAAATGTTTTCCGGTAAATTATTATGTGCATCTCCACGAGTACACATTAAAGCAGCAATAAACTGTATTTAAACATATTTTACAGACTGTTAACCAGAGGAAAACTCATTAAAAAATTAATTAAATGAGTAAGTTTAATTTGTACAAGTTGCACTTAGACGTCATAAATTAAATTGGTAAGATTTTTTTTGTTTCTTTTTAAATTGTATCTCCGTTTGATTTTTTCTAAGCCAAAATCTCATAAAAACATGATGGAATAACTCAGTAACATAAAAAACTAGCCTAATAAATATTGTTATATAATGCAATGTTTCTGTTAGTTGCTGGTATATTTTCATTAGGTTTCAAGTTTCTTCCTTGCTCAGATAGAACTGAGTTGAATTAGACCTAATGGACGTAGTTCAGTTATATGTGTGTCACCAATGTGGCAACATTTTTTACAATCTTGCAGCCAAAAAAATGTATTTCGCAACTCGTGATCATGATATATCACGTATCTTTCGTTGCATATTTCATCTAACTCAAAGTTGGTAAGTTTTCCTGAAAAAATCTAATGTTACAAGAAGTTATTTTAGTATTCGGAATACGGGCTCAAATCGTTAAACTGACAAAACTTAGTTCACCTTAATTAATAAATAAACAATACTAACATAATGCATACATGTTAACGGCCTTGTTATGTTCCAAAGGCATGGAATGGTGAACGACCGTCTGCTGAGGCTTCACGGTTGGTTTCCTTTAAATCTGACAGGGACTGACTATAAATTGGACCAATAGTATGTTTGAGAAATTCTTTAGTTGTAAAGAGAAATTGCAGCTTATTTTTTTTTAATGTTTCCAAGGGGGCTGTACAGTCCTGGCCAAAATATTGAAGCAGAGCCTAGGGGTGTGAATTTGGACATATTGTTAGCTCAAATCCAACTGGTTTGACTTGGGTGGGAATTTGGATGTGGTTTCTGTCAATGACTATAGATAGGTAGTCATTGCTGCTAGCACCCTTAATGGAGTGTGAATTTGGATACGCCTCTAACTGTACGGCCCTCTCTCGACAATTTATCCATTGGCAACCACGCTCCAGCTCGTTCTCCATAGACTCATCACCAATACCAAAATGTAAATAGTTGTGTTGTATTTGATTTTATGCATTAACAGAACCTCTAAGTTGTGACTTGCAATTTTGCTCTGCTCTACCTCATCATCCCTCAAGGACGACTATGCTGCCAACCAAGGACTCCACGACATTCAGGAACTCAATTCAACTCAAAATTCCTTTATTTTAACAATTTCAGAACAATTGCCTAATGGCGTCACACGGTGAAATACAAACAAAAAGATTAATCGTAACAGAAAAAGCTACAGATTCTCAGTTGACAATAATTATGAGTATATTTACAATATTTTATTATACTATATGTTAAGAAATAATATACTCCCTCACGCTGTAACAGCATCGAGTAATCAACAACTTGTTTACCATTCTGCTTAATTTCGCCACATCGGTCTCCGCTCAGATAGAATCAGGCAGCGAGTGGCTGCTCAGATAAAATGAGGGACTACTATATTTTTTCGGCTGCAGAGGTCATGTTGGTTGGAAGAAATTACGGGCGTAAAGAATCCGGTATTTTCTTAACAACATGATACAATGGAAAATTTAAATTGATAAGAAAGTTAAAATTCTATGTGTTTTGAAAATTGATTTCCAAGAGTATCTAAAAGGTTTTTTAAAAACTGAACTGATTGATTTTGTTTAGTTTTAAATAAAAATAATGCTACTACGCCAGAAGAAGGTAACAGCATCACGACTCTATATACCTAAACCCTACATAAAGTATAATACACCCCTCAAAAATTTCTTTTCGATATTTCTTTTTTTCCATCACAGGGCTCATAATAAATATGTAGATAGATAAATTGTACGGAAAGGAATATACAGCATTAATAAGATAAATGGGCGATATATAGTTTCTAAAAGGATATGAAACAAATTTTAAAATATTTCTCTATAGTTTTAAATAAATAAAATGTATTATTGGCTCCAAAAATAAATAAAAAGTCAGTTTATTTTATAAATAGAGTCACCTCAGTATATATTTGAAAATATTATAGTGAATAGTGAATATAGCATAAACTAAAATTAAGCAAATGAGTCATTTGATAATGTAAACTATACTTGTGATGTTGCCTCACAGCTCTCCGCAGTAAAGTTACATGATACGTCAGGGGGTTTCTAGTTCCAAATGTGTGCAATCACCCAAATTGCAGAGAAATATAAACCCCCAGGCTAACAGCCTACTCCGTTGTAGAGAACACGTTTAGAGCTGTAACTAATTCAACCCACACAAACAGTTTTAATCAGCTGAGCATTAATAAACTTTTTATGTTATTATGTTAATAATACGAAAAGAGGTCATTCCAATGGGGATGGACATTACTAATCCATTTCCAAAATAGTGCAGAAAAATGTAACTATCAGATATTTAAATGGGGATAGACTCTTTTGTATTTGAATGTTGAGAAGAATTGCTAATTATTTATTATTAATCACACAACAATATATCACCAAGTTCTGTAGTTCTTCGAGGGCTAACCTGGAATTATAAAAGTTAGTTACATTGGTCACTTGTCACTGGAAGTGCCATTTCACAGTTAGTTAAGCTGGTTAAGAATGGCTGGGAGTGTTGGTTCATAGTTACTTAGGGTGTTTAAGGGTGGCTGAGTGCGTTGGTTCAGAGTTAGTTAAGCTGGTCAAGAATGGCTGGGAGCGTTGGTTCATAGTTACTTAGGGTGTTTAAGAGTGGCTGAGTGTGTTGGTTCAGAGTTAGTTAAGCTGGTCAAGAATGGCTGGGAGCATTAGTTTATAGTTACTTAGGGTGTTTAAGGGTGGCTGAGTGCGTTGGTTCAGAGTTAGTTGGTCTGGTTAATGGTGGCTAGGAGTGTTGGTTCATAGATACAGGGTGTTTAAGGGTGGCTGAGTGCGTTGGTTCAAAGTTAGTTAAGCTGGTCAAGAATGGCTGGGAGTGTTAGTTCATAGTTACTTAGGGTGTTTAAGGGTGGCTGAGTGCGTTGGTTCAGAGTTAGTTGAGCTGGTCAAGAATGGCTGGGAGTGTCGGTTCATAGTTACTTAGGGTGTTTAAGGGTGGCTGAGTGCGTTGGTTCAGAGTTAGTTAAGCTGGTCAAGAATGGCTGGGAGTGTTGGTTCATAGTTACTTAGGGTGTTTAAGGGTGGCTGAGTGCGTTGGTTCAGAGTTAGTTAAGCTGGTTAAGAATGGCTGGGAGTGTTGGTTCATAGTTACTTAGGGTGTTTAAGGGTGGCTGAGTGCGTTGGTTCAGAGTTAGTTAAGCTGGTCAAGAATGGCTGGGAGTGTTGGTTCATAGTTACTTAGGGTGTTTAAGGGTGGCTGAGTAAGTTGGTTCAGAGTTAGTTAAGCTGGTCAAGAATGGCTGGGAGTGTTGGTTCATAGTTACTTAGGGTGTTTAAGGGTGGCTGAGTGCGTTGGTTCAGAGTTAGTTAAGCTGGTCAAGAATGGCTGGGAGTGTTGGTTCATAGTTACTTAGGGTGTTTAAGGGTGACTGAGTAAGTTGGTTCAGAGTTAGTTAAGCTGGTCAAGAATAGCTGGGAGTGTTGGTTTATAGTTACTTAGGGGTGTGTACTTATGGGTGGGTGGGTGAGTCAGTACTACTGCATATACCATTAAGAGCTTGTTATTTTGTGAATACAACTGCACTTGTATGGGTGGGTGGGTGAGTCAGTACCTCTGCACATGTACGGGTGGGCGGGTGGGTCATTACTACTGCATATACCATTAAGAGCATGTTATTTTGTGAATACAACTGCACGTGTATGGGTGGGTGGGTGGGTCAGTACTACTTCATATACCATTAAGAGCTTGTTATTTTGTGAATACAACTGCACGTGTATGGGTGGGTGGGTGGGTCAGTACTACTGCATATACCATTAAGAGCTTGTTATTTTGTGAATACAACTGCACGTGTATGGGTGGGTGGGTGAGTCAGTACTACTGCATATACCATTAAGAGCTTGTTATTTTGTGAATACAACTGCACGTTCATGGGTGGGTGGGTGAGTCAGTACTACTGCATATACCATTAAGAGCT